>NIUQ01000353.1:0-53464 GCA_002796945.1 Plectus sambesii
TCCTTTGATGAGCAAGTTTTCTGACAGATATCAAATTTCAGTGACCTAATTAAAGCATTCTTAGTAACCTTTTTCAGGTTATTGTTCTCGATAAGCAGTACTGGCAGTTGATCGATTTGCCTAAACAGGAGCCTTCCGAAAATCCAACGGATTACGTAAATAGGTCAGTTGATTTTGAATGCAGTATAGGCGCTTTGCTGCAATTTTGCAGTTCCTGTATTATCATTTAGCAATCGTGAAATGGGAGTATAAGTTTGATCACTTCTCTAACGTTGGCCTGGTTCCACCGTCGTCATGTCGCTAAATCTTGCGTTATCTAAGGGCGAGCAGATTTTCGGTAAAGCAAGCATTAACAAAAATGCATGTTTTATAGCGTAAATTAAAGACGCTCGTACAGGGATGCCACAGCACGACTCAATTTTTGCATTCAATCGCGCCAGTTAGCCCCTTACAACAGATCGTATCACACGCGTTACAATATCGCACAATAGTGTGAGCGCCTTTTAGGAATGGTTGGTTCATCGGCAGAGTGCAGCAATGGAAATTGACACACATTTTTCACTGTTCTGTTGATTTTAGAATAATTACTCATATGGACGAGCGGATACAAGACAAGCCGGGTGATCGACCTGTCAAAGGCGGCATCGGATCTCTATTGGGATCGACTGCAAGTCTAGCTGAACGCGCCAAAGAAACAAATCTGATGGAGAGTTTGCGAAGTACGTGCATCAATATTAACTTTCATCAGTGACTAAACGATCAATTCAGGGGAACGCTTAAGGAGACCGGGAGGAATTCCCCAGTTTTTAGAAGATTATCATGGATTTCCACGTGTCTCTATTGATCCCTCAGCTTTTTAAACCCCCGTCGTTCGATTTTTTCTCCCAGCTAGTCTGTTCCAGTTTAGCATTTGGGTCGATTCGATTTGCTCGCTGATTAAGGCTGATGAAATAAGTAGTGGATTGAGCGAGCGCCTAAAATTTCTACACTTTTTCGTAACCATGAGACAATTTTCCAAGAATTTAAGAAACAGGAATAAATGTTTAAACGACGTTACTTGGTTTCTCGAACTTATTTTTCTCGAATGGTTCATACCACCGCTACTTTGGAATTTTTCCTTAGGAAACGAGGAATGCAACAGTAACCATTGTTTGAAAACGCGGTATAACGCGCGTGCTTCATTATGGTCAAAAAGATTTCTCCACTCTCCATAAAAATGTCATGAAGGCTTATTTTCGAGCAATCCCAGTGTATTTTTGGTAACTGCATTCGAACGTTGAGCGAAACACGTCGAATCTCATTAGCCCTTAAATTGCTAGCGGGGGAGTTCTACGGCTGTTCACTACTCTGGCGCTGTATTGCGACTGGCAAAGCGCCAAATGTTAAAATAGCTATAAGAGGCCAGCTTCATAAAATTATGACAGATTTGCGAAGACTTGCTGATATAACTGTATTAATTTAATTTTTTTGACTATATTTATATAGTATTATCATATTGCATTCGAATCGGGGCAGATACTGTCCGCGCAGTAAGTCCAGCCCTTCTTTCTTATGCTATCGCGGCAAAAAATATCTTAAATTTTCATTTAGAACAATTGTATATTTTTATTAGATAAATGTGATGGTGATACTCAAGCGAGTTTGAGACTGTCAACAAATACGTTCTATAAAGCCGTTTGCAAGCAATCTAATAGTGTATTTGTATTCAGACAAGTCCACCGAAGATCTGCGAAAGGAAAATGAGCGCCTCTACGCCGACATTCATAGGCTAATCAAGAAATATCAAGGCCTTCGCGAGCTGGTGCAACGGTTACGTACCACTTATGATTCGTCCAAAGGCTACCCCATCATTCCTCGATACTCCATGCTGAAGAGCATGATCAAGGAGATTCTCAGAGCACCTGGCTTTGCCGAAATTTGCCACGAGGCCAACGAATGAAATCTGAATTCCTGCGCTTTGTTCAAATGTCTCCGCACGCGATGAAGTTATCCTGATTCAAGCGTCCAGATACTCTATGCTCATGGGAACTTTCCTGGTGTGCACCGATCGAATGAAGAGAGATCAACTCATATTGGGTTCTATCTTTAGCTTTCGTTGCAAATAGTCAATAGTAGTTGGTGTTCTGTTCGAGATATTCGAGTAAAGTAATTAACGATTAGGAGCAAAGAATAGTGTAGACCTATTATTTGATTTTGTGTAGTATGTAAAGTAGTATATTAGTTTGTTCCTATAGTTTGTTAATAGTGTAACCAATGACCTGTTTGACTAGCGTCAGCTCTACTTTACACCCTGTGCCGTACGAGAAGAGCTAGAGACATCCGCCGCGGCATAAGAACGCTGGCCTTCCCCACACGTTTCATGATCACGATCAAGTGCGAGAAAGCTTTTACTACTTCCAGCGTCATCTACCAAATCATTTCTATTCATAACATCTCTCTTCTTGCGGTTTAATATAAAATTTTCACTTTTATAATAACACTTTCGAACGGGAAGTTTTCCAATGTTAATGAGGACGTTTTTCACATTGACTCGGCTTGGAAAATGTTCTTTTTGAATAGAAAAAGTCCCGTGTAGTTAGGAAAACATCTTTGTAAAAGTGGATATTGTGTATGATAATGTTCAAAGATTGTACCAGTTTGTTACTGGCGGTTGCTGATTGCGTTTATTATTCCTATTATTTGTGCAGTTGTTGACGACGTATTCTGTTCGATTGAATTATTCTTCGTGAAATGCTTGGGGGAGAGGTGCTACCGTATCTTTTTGAACTTTCCGCACGGGAGTCTCCACTCATCTTGCTTGTCGTTGTAAATTGTCATGAGATATTACCTAAAGATTGTCCTGAAAATCGATAAAACGTGACTGCTTACAAACAACCATAAACCAAATGCTTGATTCTTACACAAACACACCGGCCTGCCTACCCATTTCCCGTAGCAAACAGACAACGCGGTGGCGGTCGGAAGGGCATAGAAAAAGCAGAGATCGGGTTTGATCTTAAATCAACAGCGTAGAAGCGTATTAAGCACGGTGATTGCCGGTAGATGGTACCTGTACCTTCTTCGAAGGCGGACGAAATATCTTGTAATTGCTGCCTTTTGCAAGAGATCAGACCAGGACGATGCTTCAGGCGTTACGGGATTCTTTGCCGAGCATATTTCGTAAGTTATTAGTTTTAAACTGAAGCGAAAATTTTTTTAAAGTAAGTAATGCGCAAGAAACGAAATTTTAGCGTTCAAATTCGAGATTTGCTACTCTAAGCGAGAATGATAAGTGAATACACACCTGAAGGAATCAGCTTGAAAACGGATTCATGAAATCATTCAGAATTGCTATCATACCCGTTGAGATTGATGTTACATTCTGCACTCGTCTATTTTATGAAACTGCTGAGAAATAGAGAAATAGCAGACACATAGGAGCACAAAAACTGCCCTCCATTCAGTCTCAACTATTGAGAATTCAGAATTAAGTATGCGGAATTGTAACATTTTGTGACATTGACTAATAAGAAATTGAGCGATGCGGAACATAGTGCAGTTGTTCAGTGCTCATCAGTTTGCAAAATGGATCTCAGGAGAATACTCTGTATTATAGAAATATTAAAATGCTTTTGGTTTCAGCCACGCCAACTTCTGAAGCACTACAAGCAGTAAATCTTCACAAGAAGGCGAGGGCAAGGCTCCTCTTCTCCTACTTTGCCGTCAAAACGCGACTGAAATGGCTGCAAATGAGCTATACTGCGTCGAAAGGAAAGAAATTCATAGAGCGCTACAAAATTCTACGAAATATTGTAGCCGATGTAATTTTACGCATCGTTCAGTTCATTGCTGAATAGTTTCATATTTTAGACCGTGATATTGGATGATGACACCGTACGAGCAATTGATCTGCCGAAACGAGCGAAACAAGAGTCTTTAAATGCGTACGTCGAAAGGTAGTAACAGAACTGCGTTTCTGCCGATATTTTGATCATTGTTTCAAGATTCATAAATTATTCAAAGTAGTATTTCACGGCTAGAATCATACGCACGATATAGAGTCTGTTCTACTGTGTTTGTTCACCAAATTTTTCGCTTTCTTTCATTTTCTGTGATAGTGTTTATTCTTTTGTGTGCACTGTCTTTTAAATTTGACAGTCTTTGAGAAAGCGCGAAGAAGAAAATGTTGAATCAAATATCGTTGCGAGGATGAAGTAAAATTCAAATAATTTAAACGGAAAGAAGAGTAAGCAAATCGTGCAGTTATGAGACCAAAAAATTCGTCTTCTTCCTACTGAGAAAGAAATAAGATTGCAATGAAACTTTGCAGAGTGCAAGTCTACCTTCTGAATGACTGCAGCAGAGACACGATGATATCGTATAAAGAAACGAGAGCGGGAAAAAAGTCGGCGGCAGAGATCTTCGCTTATCATCGCAGTCTCCAAGCGGCCACCTATCGACTAATTCGCCGCTACACAACCTTGAAAACTATGCTAAGAACGTTGCGCATCAGCTACGATTCTGCAAAAAAATATCCAATCTTCCCTAGAAACATTCTCCTCAAGGTCATGATAAAGCGATGCGTCAACATGCCCGAGCTCTACGAAATTTGTCAAGAAGTCCAAGAAATCCCTTGATTTTGATTACGGTTGGTCATTCGGGTAAAGTGAGAAAAATTGTATGAATCACATAATTTTGAATGATATTTTATTTTATTTTATTTGATGTCAGTCATATTTTTGTACTTGTTGACTTGATCAAAACAATGCAGTAAAATTCGTATACTCGTAAGCAATATACCACCGTTTGAGACAATAAAATATGTAAATGTGGTAACAAACCGAAAAAAGTTACGGGTAGCAGTGGGTGGGAGGGAATATGCCCCCACCCATATGAGTTTGTAACATGAGCCCTCGGAATCGAAAGGGGCAAAGAATAATCCGAAATTTTTATCAAAATAAGCAGTGGACAAGATAAAAATGTTCATGTGGGAGTACACTACTCTAGAAGCCAATCGATGCCAACCTCAAGTCACTAGGTAGAGAGAAGATGAAACGAAAGCAATAATTGACTACTATCTTTGAGACTGCAATATGCCTGAGACGACAAAAAAGCAACGGAGTAACGCGGCTATAAGAACAGAAATATAATAGCAACGTGTGGATAGACAAGCGAGAGAATTATACAAATTAAGAAATTTCATTTTGATTTGTAAAGATTAGTATAAGATATAACTGGCGCTAAGCATGCTTTGTTTGCTCAGCACAAAATTCGCTAAAGCCGCAAGCTATTTCAGTTGACGCTGCAATACTGCGATATCTTTTATCGTGAAACCGATTGGCTATGCAAGACGGAAAGCTTTTTCTGCGCTGCCAATTACGATGAGACAGCTCAGAGAGCTTTTAATGTTGCGCATGCGCCGTTTGTATTACCTTCGTTTATTGGGAATCCGCTTCCCTAGCCTTTTATGCAAACTTGCAGTATGGTGCTTGAATTTCATGCTCATCGCTTAAGAGGACAGTCAATGTGTTTATCATGCGAGTAGACGCTAGTAAAATGCGTATAATTGAACTCTTAAAGCTGTTTACATCTTATAATGACTTCACCCCATGTTTTGTGAGAATTCTATTTCACGCTTCACGGTTCATTTCCCTTTCGAGCTTGTGTGGTACGACATGTCTGACGCAGCCTTTGTCTCAATTGAAGGCGCGCCGTTTTCGTTCCACTGAGCATTTCTCACATCGAAATTCTGAAGAATTCAAATGCGGCCTTAATCCCTGTTAGAAGCATAGCTGTGTGTGCCGCTCTGCGGCGGTTAAGTTACGAGAATTGATTAGTCTCGTCGACAAGAAAAGATATTGAACAGCTGCTAGCGTCATAGCCATCATCTCCATCGAGTCTCCAGTTATGCTCACGGCTATGATTACGCATTCGAGTGATATATTTTTTATCACCTTGCTGTAGCTTGCGAGACACTCAGTTTGAAAATGATTACACTTTCTAATTTTTATAACAGCAGGTGATAATGGGCGACTGCTGTGAAGGTCAGCTCGTCGGAGATCGCTTGATTTGCTCCTATCCGCAGGGCTGGTCTGCGACGGCCGGCTGAGCGAGCCGCGAGAAAATTAATTGATATTCTTGGGCGCACAAATAAAGGTAGCTTTTGGCACTGGCTGTCTCAGTCGACACTGTCGAACGGTTCGACTTTTATCCCGGTTTCTCACCTCTGCTCTCCGATCAGCGTGAGGAAAAAGGCAGCCATGATCAACTCGACGAGCATGAATGTCGCATCGGCGGCCGTGTTCAACATTACGACAGAGAAAAGTGCGCTCATCACGGCGACGAACGTGGCGCTGTTAGTTCTGGGCGTAATCTCGATCGTCGGGAATGGCTTTCTTCTGCTCGTCATAGCCCGTTATCAAAAGCTGCGCAACAATCTCTGCACTCTGCTCATCGGCATTTTGGCGATCGCCGACTTAGGCAGCGGTGAGTGAAAGACGTCGTTGGGGAATGGGTGATAAGAAACCGATATTCTAGAGGAGGGTGTCAATTAAATAAATGCATTATCCACTGTAATGCGCTCGACTATCGCTTCAATTGCAGTTGAAAGTTTCTATTCTACGATCAATGATTTGACACTGCTTCATCATCGTCGATGAATGCTATCGTTAATTTCTAAACTGAGAATTTACCGAGAATCAACAATTCTTATCGTTGCATAATCGTAACAGAGGGATACGTTATCATATTCAATTAATGACTTTCTTAACTCCTCACTGTTTTTAACTTTCTTCAGCCTCGCTTTTATCTTGATACTGTCTTAAAAATTGCGAAACGATAATAAGAACAGCGGTCCAAAGTTAGTTTCATTTCACTGACGACCTAAGCAAGATCGCTACTAAATATCCATCTAAGGAACTGTGACATTTGTCAATTCCACCACTGTTCAGGAATCGGACTACTTGATCGCGGTCTGGTCGAGCTGATTTGGGAAATGAATGGCTACTACAACTACAATAAGGGCGAATGCCTGGCGCTGGGCTTCATGAGCTTGTTTAGTGTTCACATGGGTCAATTCATTACTGCCTTTATCGCGTTCGACCGCTTGGATGCGGTGCGCGATCCGTTCGGATACGCTACTAAGAACAAGTTAAAACGTGCTCAAATAGCCCTCGTTGTCACGGTCAGTTTGGCTTTATTTTTAAAGTTTCCATCTTATTGTTTGGATTAATAACGTAATAATTAAGTGATAATACAAAAAACTATAAAGTAGCGCTTTGAGTTAAAGTGTGGCGACTCTCAGTCATAGAATTCGGTATTAATATATACTTCTCATCGAAATTTTGTGAAAAGATTGGGTAATTATCCTCCCGTTTGTGGAATTCTCGCATTTTTGGAGGATTACGATTAATTCCATTGATTTTTCCATCCGGTTGTTTGACTTTGACTGCTCTCCCTAGTTTATCGATCCAAGCTTTGCCTCTGCTCATTAACTTCAACTATCTTTTGATTGCTATCATCTCATAAATGATGAACAGCTGCGTTAAAAAAGCTATTTTAGTAGCGACGATGACACATCTCCTCTGTCGAAACTCAAAATCAGTTTATTTCTAAAATGGGTTGGTACCGTACCGTAAAGTTGAGTAAAGGGAATAATGTTGTTGCAATGATTAAATTATTTTGTCCAGTTTTGTATGCAGTATGACGAGAACATAGAGCATTCGATCTGAACATGATGATGATTCTTCAAAATTTGATAGAATTATTTCATCAGTGTTACCATATTGTTTCCGGAAAATTGGAAGACAGAAACGCTAAGCTATAAAAACGAGCTTAACTGCTCAACCTGTGAACTGAATACGGACCGACGATCGTTAATTGATCTTGCTAAAATTTGCAGGTGTCCTACTCACTGTTTGGAATGGGAATTGCTTTTATCGGGGTCGACTTCAGCGAGCACCCGGACACCTGCGCGACCGGTAGTTGCGTTCTGAACCTCTATGCCATGTACTGGGTGACGTTCGCGATGGGCGTCGCCATTGCGATCGTCTACGCTTACGTGAAGACGACCCTTATCCTTCGTCGCAAGATGCACGCTTCATCAACGAGCGTCGTGGAAAAACGCGAGCTTAGCAGGTATGTGTTGACCTATATTAGATATGCCTCGCTTCCCCTGTTGGTTGTTGATCAATTAGAAGTGCTAACGATGTATGAAATCAATGAGCTTATGAAAATTCCTCAAGTGGACAAACAAATTTGTAGTTAAGTGGGGAAGTCTAACAGTGTTAGTTCCCATGGAGCTCATAAGGCTTGTTAGGCGCAGTGCACAAATATACTAGCGCCAAAACGGCCAATACAGTAACGCTTGGAGAGAATATGCTTTTCCAGTAAACAAGATCAAAACTTCGTGACGTCATTAACCTTTCACAAAACTATCCCCGTTGCGTGTGTCATGACGACGACCTGCAGGTCGCAATTTTACAACATCTGCTGCCCATTCGATTTGAGGGCAGTTCTTGACCTCTGTCGAAGCACCTGCTCTTGTTTTGATCTGAGAGAAGACATCATACTCACCAAATAGCGAGCCATTCTTACTAACTTTTCACCGGTTTTCAGGCAGGTGGCCGTATTTAAGACGATCAGATTGGTGCTGTTCGTTTACGCCGTCAGCTGGTGCCTGCCGAACTTTCAACTGATCATTGTGACGGTGATGAACAGCGCGACTGGCATCGGCTACATCTCGTCGCTTATCGCCGTCGGTACTGGGATTAATTCGAGCGTCAATGTTTTGATCTACGCCTGCAAACATCGCGAAATTGGTGGACATATGAGAAAGTTCTTCTGCTCGTACAACAACGGCGTTACGACGCTGCACAATTCGCAAGCTAGACGATCCACGACCGTGACCATGCCTGCTCGTCCATCGCTAAGAATAGATAATCCGCGTCAAAACGACATGCCGAGCAAAACTTGAGGGTCACTTGCGCAGTATTTTGAGGGGACATTTGTGCGCGAATGCAGAAATATATATGTATGGTGTTATTGCTATTACAGTATACTGATAGACGTTCGCTGTAAAAGTAGCCCTCACATTGCAGCATCCGCAGGATAGCGGCAGGTGCAATAGTTTTGATTGATCTCTTAATTTCTGGCCCGCCGATTAACTTGTCGCACTCTGGGACGCGGCCTTTCGATAGAGTCTCTTACGTACGTGATATCATTTAATCAGTCAATAGTAATTACTCTATAAAAATAACTTGTTATTAATATATAACTGGCGTCTACACTACAGTGATATGAAAGTGAATCATTACGGAGCTGATTTTACTTGAGATATGCAAATAATGCATAAAACGGGATAATACGGGATAATTTTACCTTATTCTATTTAGTTCATCCTGCCTTCTGTTCTCACTTCTTTGCTCCACAAGCCTTTGAATTTTCTTGAATATGACTTCAGAGCCTATATCGCACTGATTCATGTATGCGCACTAAGATGTGTTTAATATCGATAATCACTTACTATGCTGCCAAAGTACTAGCTGTGTCTGAGCACTCGTGATATTTTATAATCGTCTCGTTATAAATCGAAATGATACGCAGCATAGTGATTAGGCATGCAGAGCAAACAGATTTAACTGGAACTAGACTGATGACTAGTATGTCACTTTTTTACACTCCTATCCTTGCATATAATAGCAGAAGAATATACAATGTTTTTACTTTGAAATGAAGCTGCATTACACAGTTTCTTTAAGGATGCAGGAAATACCAAAATTTAAGAAAAGGAAGATGCAGTCCCTCGACAACTTTGGCTGTAGTACTGTAACTCTCCAGTTACGCGAAAAGTTTCGAATTTACGATAGATTGAGACAAATATATTTGGTTGTTTTGCTGCTACAAATTTCGTGATATTTGAAAAATTGACTCGCAGTTACCATCTTCTGATTCCTGACGCTTCATAATATTTGGTACCTTAAAGGTTGACAAAAACAATCAGTCTCGTTTCAAACATAAAGTCAATGGACGATTTTCTTGCCGTGATAGCCCGAAATAGGTTTTGGATTCAAAAATCAGGACCCGTTTCATTAAGCATTCATACTTTTCGGATGAGCAATACAGCACAGGTGGAAACTCATAAGATTGTCCAATACAAAAGCAGCAGAGGGGATCAAAAGCTGCTCTCTACCTGAGTATGTTTGCGCGTACATGTTATAAATATTTCATAATGAACCGCCACAACACATCGAACTGTGCTGTTGACTGTCAATTCAAAACAGACTTATATTTTTTTGAAGTATCCACTGTTGCTTGAATTACAAATCATCTATGCATATAGTATTTCAGCTTCTGCGCTGTTTTAAAAGCGATCAAAATGCTCTCTTTTTCCGTTATAGTCATTTTATTTTGTTATCTTGCATATGAATTGACGTGAAATGAACGAAAAAGAAGCGTTTTTGCAAGTTTTGCTGTTATATCAAGCATGTTACAGATAAGTGACTGCAAACGCATTGAAAAGAGCAAGAAAAAACAAATAGAAACGATCGTTTTGGCTGCCTGTATTAGGAGTGGTAGTGTCAGAAGCTTTTGTTGAACTGCCTGTTGTTGAACCACCTGCTGTTGAACCGCCTCCATCACAGACATTATCAAGATCGTTTGCATTGCACATTGGTAAAGCTCCTTTAAAAGCAGCGCCAATCGCAAGGCACATCATCTTTCCGACATCATTGTTACATTTTTTAGTCCACATACTTTCCATGCAGGTGAGGTCAGCTTCTGCATAACTGAAATTCACAATTAATTGTAGAATTACACATTAACTCACTCAGATCGGCCTTTTCTCGCTATCATAATGATTCAACAATATCTTTTTCAACATGCTGCAGTGTAACGTTGGCAATTGCAATATCGCATAATATCACAATTATATACTTTGAGTGTAGTACAAACGTATCCCAAGTTCAGAGAGCAGAAACGCAACAATCGGCAGTTATTCAAGATACTTACGCGCATGTTTTTCCTTCTGTTGAGCAATTATCGTTACCGTCTTGAGAATTAACAATGCATTTCCAGTTATTTATTGCCGCTGAAATATAATGAATTGTATTCACTAACATGATTTGATGAAATTACAAAGCGAATAGTAATTTGGGGGGGGGGGGGGGTGTAAGCAATGTAATGTATGGGCATTTCAAAAAGTGACAACCCGTTTTCAAGCATAAATTCCTTCGCGGCAATTTCGCCAAAAAGTAATTAAAAAACTGAAAATTATAAAATGGCGACTGACATAAATTTTTCGGCGTGTCATCTTATACAACTGATATCAGATTCAACTCTATGATACCGTTACAAAATGTAATAGTGAAATGAAATTCTTACGAAGTAAGTTTAAAAGAGATAAGCTCATTACTTTGATAACCATTTGTACACATGTACTGAAACGGCACCAAGTTGAAAAGCATGTCAAAAGCTTCATTCGTTTCATTTGGAAAGCCGAGTTGGTTCATGCTGTCAAGAGTCCAACAGTCGGAAGATGGCGCGCATTTCGAAAGTGCAGTCAAATAACTAGAAGAATCGCAATTCCATAGTATAAAATTGATCGTAATGTGTTGGAGATCGTTTGGACTTGCGAACATATATACATTCGATTCTATTTCGAACTTAAAAAATTAACTTCGCGTCACAACATATTACCAAAACTGTTTATGAGGCGCAAACGGCTGATTTTTGCAATACAATCCATATTCTCGATTTTTCAGTGAATGTATGAATACGATATAAATATCCCGTTGTAATGTCCGATAAAAATAAATCCAAACGTGATATTTGAACCTTCTGCAATTGATAGTGTAGGCTGGTTGCTTTTGTCAAAATATGTTTACACATATGGCATGTTTCTTGGATTGTAAACCTTCGGTTAGGCGGGTAACATGGCATGTGATACTTAGAGCACTAAAGCGCATTTTAGCAAATAATAAGTTTTAACTATTGAAAAAATTTGATTGCAGCATCCCGCCTGTTTACAATGTACTGTTGCGAAAACATTTTACCTGCATAACTCTTTCATACCCTCAGGTGGATTCTGGAAGAGTAACTGGTAGAATTTATATTCAAAATCATTTTTGCTTGGTAGAGCCGTAGAAGACAGACCAATGTTGCCGAAGAATGTCATTAGGCAAGTCGTAAATTGCTAGAAGAGCAGCTGTAGTGCTTACAAGAGACGATATCGGACATGGTATTATGGACAACTTAGAGCATTTTTTTATAGCCGAAATAGTGGAAAATGACAAAAGTAATTCACCTTAACTGAAAAGTTCATGGAATGTCATGCTCATGACCATTTTGTTTACCCCTGAGCAAGATCGTAATTTTTTTTTATAGCACAAAACTGAATCCACTTTATCACTTTCTGATTAAAAGACGACGTTCATACGCTCTGATTTACGTAAATACGAGCCTTTGTGCAATGGTGCCGGAGCAACCCTGTGTGATAGACACATATGAAGCGCTCAGGCCCAATTAATATAAAGAAAAAGAAAAGAAAATTTATGCCGGAAAGTATTACTTGACAGAGGAGATTTAAGATTTCGAATTTATTCTGCTTTAAGAGTTTCAAATTGATGTGAATGGTCTCACTTCAAACCTTCTAATGCTATATTAGTAATAGTACACGCCCACTCTTCCTTGACCTGATTACTACCTGAATTTCACATGTTGACCGCGATTCAAGATTTTGACTCGGGATACTGGCGGCAACATTTGGATTAACGACGTTTATCCAGTTCGGAATACGCAACATCTCAGCGGCCAGAGCGAACGAAACTGCTGCAGCGAAATCTATAAATATATATTTCTCATTAAAGTAAGCCATACGGTATTAGTGAGGGCTCGGGCTTCATCGCAACGCCTCCTTAAATGTAAAAATTTTCAGATGAACATCGACGAAAGCAGAATCATTTCTTGAAATTATGGAGGCGTTGAAATATTATATTCAACGACTTTTAGATTGAAAGCTATCTAATACCCTTTCCTGTGTTGACAATTAGAAGTATCGGTTAGGTATTGACCTAGAAACTAAGGGAGGAGTGCATTCCCAAACTTATCCACCGCTCACCTTTGTTTCCATTGTTCATCTACTACGTAAAACTGAACTATAAAGCCACTTATCAATTTATGCTAATCACAACTATTATGCTGCAATAATGGCAAACAAAAATTTATTGTATGAATTTCTGCAATACTAATGCGATAAGTGACAAGAGACTCGTCAAAGTCAGTTGTCCTACTTAGGTACAGAGATCGATACAATAAATTTATAAGCGCCTCAAATCGTTTCGTATCTATGTTCCGAAAAGAAATGTTTTTCACTATCAATCCCTCAAATTTCGATAACTACGACACAAGAGGCCCAATACGGCCACGAAGCTGAAATAAGAATACTTCTCCTCATGAAGACGGAAAAGGTCTCCAAATATTCATGAAGAATACTTTTAGACGTGCCCCAGTCGTTAGAGATGGCACCTCCTAACGCGAAATTTTATTAATAATAACGCATTTGAAGGCACATATGAGGAAGTTTAATTCAAAACAGGAAAAAGCGGAGTATTACACATTCAGGCTGTCGTTAAGAATTTGGATATGTTATTAGAAGAGAAACAGTGCTAATTAAATTTTTTTGTCATCAATTACGTTTTGAAATCTCTAAGTTACCTGCATTCACCCAAAAGTTAACAATTTTTTATTCTTCTAAATTACGTCCGCAACAAAACATGTTGCTTACTCACTTACATGTAGTTAGAGCGATGACCTTCATGATTACAACTATCCCTTGACTCTTCAGACAAGGACAATAGTGCGGTGAGTTAGGCGTTAAGACTAACTTACAATCTCAGCGATTAACTTTTATGATATATTATGATACGCCGCTTACAAACGTGCTCCTGCACGTTTGAACGTGCTCCTGCACGTCTGGCATAGTTGTGGTAATATGACATCATTATTTTCTGCACCCAGTTGTATCAGCTGTGCAAGTGACTAGCGAACTCTTATTTGTGAAACAGAACTGTGGAAGTCAGACTATACGTACTGGCCAATTGCCAACATAGGTTTTTTAAATGTACCTGTTTATTAGTTGATCATATTACATCCTGTGTTGTTCGACTTTATTCTGCATTTGCTGGCGGCTTATGGTATGTATGAAAATCAATAGACTTTGCGTGTGAACACCTTCAGTTTAAACTGACATAAAATGCTGTGCGCTGCAGATGGCAGATTTATAAAAATGTGAAATGAACTTTTCTTCATTTCAAAGTTATAAGCACACAAAGAGGATAATCGCTTGCATATTTCCATCCATATTATCTTCTCATCAGCGAGACGATTCATAATATGATTTATCACTTATCGAATTTAGTAGTTTTTTACTTGCATCTTTACAAAAAGCCAGTGTTAGAACTGTCCATGAAAGATAATATGGTGGGTGCGTCTTTCATAGAAAGAAGTAACAAAGATATATATGTTTGTTTACGGTATATCCGCTTGTGTGTTAATTGAAATGCTATCAGATTTTTTATACTTCATATTCATTTTATTCTGGAATATGACAATTAAAACAGCACAACAAGTGAGAGATTTGTTAATTAAGTTGCCAATTGCATCACAGCAGCATAATAGTAATATTTATTCAGCATTATATTTATTTTAATATGTATCATTTCCACTTTATTAAGGACATTTTTACATTAATTTAAGTGTTTTATATGATTTTGAAAGTGCCCTCATAAAACTTCAGTGGCGTTTAATTAAGATGCTTATAAATTTTTTACTGGTATCACTGGCTAAAATAATTCAAATAAACACGAATGAAAGTGACGCAGTTTTGCAAGTTATTATGCTGCATCAAGCATGCTTCCTGCTACTAAGTACAAGCGCAATAAAAAGAGCGAGCACAATCGAATAAAAATGATCGTTTTGGCTGCCTGCATTGAGATCGTTTGTTGAACCGCTTACATTGCAGGCGTTATCAATATCATTTGAACTGCATGAGCCTTGACTAATTACTTTGATCGCAGCGCCCGCCGCTTGGCAAAACATCTTTCCGACATCATTGTTACATTTTTGGTTGAAAAATTTGGCAGTGCAGGTAAGCTCCTGTTCAGCTTGCCTGAAATATATAATTACGATCGTACCATTACAAATAGAACCCGCATAGATCGACCATTTTTCGCTCTCATACAGTTTTCGCAAGAACTGTTCTGTTATACTGTAGTGTGCATCTTTTAGCGGTATAATATAATATTTCTGCGTGCAGCGCAGTTGCCTTTGTATCAAAGATTGACAAATGAATCGGTTTGGTGATTTTGTCAAAGTAATCAAACATCGTCACGGAGACCACAGTTAAAACAAAAGTCGCTCACTTCACTTCAAAGCTGCACGAGCCCATATCCGCTTTTCTCAATTCCTTCAAGAATACTTACAGAGCCTAATTTAAAAAATAAAACTATATACTTAGGATATTTCCATAATACATTCAAAGTTCAGAGATCAGAAATGTGACAACCAGAAGTAATTGAAAATACTCACTTGCATCGATTATTATTAGAATCTGAAGAGATGCAAGGGTTATCTTCATCGAGAACATTGTTTATGCACTGCCAGTTTTTCACTGCCGCTGAAACGATATGTATAATATTAATTTACATGATCAAATAAAACTAAAAGGTAACAAGAGTTTTCGGGGCGTAAGCAATATCAGGCGGAGAAATTTCGAAATACTAAAAATCACTGTTTATAATTTGAATTGATCTGTGAAAATTTCACGATTTCAATCTGAGGATGGTAAAAAACGACTGATGTGACAAGCCTAATAACAAAAAGATCAAATTGAATAAACCATACCGATCTTTAAAAATTTCAATAATATCTTATACTTATTTTTTACAAGTAATATTTAGTTCAGATCTACCTGAAAGCATTAAAAATTTAATGCAATGATCGGTTTAAAACTGTCCGACGCTCATTCTCTAGCTTTGCAGATACTAAACTCATTTTAGTTAGCATAAATGAGTTCTCATGGTCGCGCTTCTTGGTTCAGCAGTCTTTGATTTTCATAAAATTAGTTAGTCATTAGCAACTAGGTCGTGCGTCTCACATTCTTTAAGCATTTCATACTTTAGTTTTCTTCGATAATCTAACATACTTTTTAAAACTTCTAATTTTCGTCGCACAGTCTTAAATCACTGACATCAAATTCAACACAATGCTAACTTAACAAAAATTTTATAATAACATTTGAAACTTTAAAGCGATGAATATTTATAAATTTGGCTCCTTACTTTGATAGTCATTTGTACACATGTACTGATATGACAATATGATAGAAAGGACGGTCATGGAACCATGCTCGCCATCCGGAAAGTCGAGTTGATTCATGCTGGCTTGAGTGAAACAGTCGGAAGTTTGCGCGCATTGCGTTAGATTAGCCAAATAACTAGAAGAATTATAATTATTAATTAATTAATTAACTGTGGTGTGCTGGAGATGATGACCTCATGAGCCAAGGAACGGCTGTTTTTTAATATATATCCCTTATTCTCTATATATCAATGAATGCTCGTTAACAAAACAAATGCCCCGTTGTAGTGTTTGATAGAAAATGCCATATGCCTCACTTGGAATGGCTGCATCCCAGTGTGTAGTCTGGTTGTTTTGGCCAATATTTTGTCTAGCATATGAGTGCGAGATGGATTGCAAATCTTCTGTTACATGGATAATACACGGTAAGTGACTTTACAGCGCTGAGGCGCAATTGTCACAAATAATAATAAGTAATGAGCCGTGGTTTGGAAAGAAATGATTTGCTTGCAGCATTCTCTACAAATACAATATCGTATGCAAATTTTACCTGCATGCATCTTTAAAGCCTTGAGGTGGGCTCTGGGCGATAACATAGCTAAATTGTTGGTCGAAATTGTCTCCATATGGTAGATACGTAGGAAACAGATCAATGTTGTCGCAGAGTGTCAACATGCAGCTTTTAAATCTCTAAAAGAGCAGTTGTAGTGATAGCAGGAGATAATCCCAGTCATGCTATTAGTAAGGATCCGAGGCATTTTTTAGCCGGGGAAATGGCAAACAAAGATGTTTTATGACAGCCAAAAAACTTCTGTTAAGTCATGATGAAGCTTTATCTGTTTTCTCCCAAAGCAAGTTTCATCGCGTCGAGAAGATCCGAGCCCGCAGCATCATTACTTGATTAAAAGACGATGGTCAAAGGTTCTCATTTCCCCTTTAGCGAACTTTTATGCATTGGTGGTGACACAACCCTGTGTAATTCACACTGATTACGCGAGATAACAGTAATTACAGCATCCGCCGCCTAATTGGCCATGCAGCTCTGATCAAGACAGCTTCAGGGAGCAGTCAAGTTTATTTACTTATTATTCAAATTTGAAAGCTCAAAATACCGTTTGTTTTCGACCAGTTATGGATTTGTAAAGTACCTGAATGTCACATGTTGCTCGTGATGCACGGCTCTGTGGTTGGTTCCCGTTAAAGGCACTTGAACTGAGAACATGTGTCCATTTTGGTATGAAAGACTTGTCCGCGCCCAGCGCGCATAAAAATGTGGCAGCAAAATCTGAAAAACAACTCTTTCAGGAAAATGGACGTTAATAATGTTCTTTCACACCTTTGCTTTACTCACAATATACCCGCAGATTTTGTATTGCTACCATAATGATCTTCGCAATTCGTTCGGTCGATGCACTGTGAACACAGCATTAGCTGATGTCATTACGAAATAGTTAATGCAATTTAAAATCAAAAATATGATAGCTAATGCATCATCATTATTGGAATTTAGCGATAATTAATAAATTATTCTTCAGAATCTTGGAATAAAATGTTAGCCGGAATCTTCAAGCTGTAGAGGTTGGAACCGTTATTACGCCTAAAGGGTGTACACTCCCAATACCAACACATTTATCGCTCTAAAATACTTTCTCCCTAGCGTCAATATCATCTAGTCAGCCCCAAAACAATTTAAGCTGACCAAACTTTTAAAAAGTGTCTTTTAAGGTGTCGCTCAATATGTCAATAGCTATACAAACAACGATAAGAGGTGCGCATTAGTGAGCGTGCAAGAACAGACCGTCGCGCCTAAATCCGAAGTCTAAAAAATAATACCATACGAGCGCCCCACATCGTTTTGTATCGAAGAATAGAATATAATATGGTCATTCACTACCAACTATCTTTACTTCAATTTAGGCACCACAAAGAATTAGTGATGGAAAACATCTTGTCAACCGAATTTCCATAATCAAGATTTTTAATTGCAGTGGGATTGTTTAATCAAGTTGTAGAAGCAGAACGCTTCCGTCCGATATGAGTTTTCGATTAAGTTTTCCCTCTTGAATTTATTCGAAAACTCATATCGGGCGGAAGCGTTCTGCTTCTTCAACCTGATTAAACAATCTTGAAATTTCATTTTGTGATACTTCAGTCACATTTATAACAGAACATTTCCTGGCTTACACGCAGTAAGGGCAATCGCCTTCATGGTTATAACCCGTCCTTGAAACGTGAAAAATTTATAGAGAGCAGCGAACACGTTAAGCAATTGATCATGATAATCGACTTTTATGCGCTATCCTTATCAAAAGGGTGTGTTGATGATTAAGAAGGAGCAGCAGCGAGGGAAAGATTAGCTCACAAGCATATTCGACCACACCCTGCGCATGAGTCGCTGTTTCAGTCACGATTCATCAACTATTCAATTAATGACTAGTGTAACAGCAGTGGGATAGAACTGGCAAGCCAAGTTACAACATCGCGTCTCGGGGGACGGTCACAAATTAACGAGCTTATCTAAATATAGCTTTTGTCCAATGAAATATTATTTGAAACAATAGACTGCTGATTCTGAAAAGCTGTCATGGTGTTGAAAAAAAAGGGAGATTCTCGTTTGATAATTGAAACTAAACAACAGAAAAAAGTTAAGCAAACATCGAGACCTCTCTCTTCGCCGATGAACTTAAAACGACGAGGCTACTGACGTCACATGTTTGAATTATATGTGTGGGCTGCTTTGTTTGTCAAAATTTTTTCATTCAAACCGTTCCGTCAACTTCCATGTAATATTTTGCAGACGCAGCTTTCCCTACTGTAGGACTGAATCTCAATGTGAAATGTGCCTAAACAAGCCTCCTAAATAATAATTAAATATCAAATGCACTAAATCGCAAACGTATTAAAGATTGCATTGCTTTAACTATAATCATTTCTCTTCTGCGTCGGAACACGTCATTACAACGCACTAAACGCAACCGCCCGCTCTGCTTAACTTATCAGACGGGGGCAGCGCTCGTCGCGTTAATAATCAAACACAGCAGCATGAAAGGCTAGACAAACGATCGGTAGGTGAGTTCTGTCAAAGTTGTGTCTTTTGCGAAGACTGGTATCGTAAAAGTAAGTTTCACCAAGTTCTGGCGTCAGCATGTGGCTAAAATATAAACCGCACAATCGCGAACAGCTCATACACTCTTTCATTCATCGTGCAAGCCGACACTTTCTGCTATCTGTGGAGAAACAGTTGGAAAATGTTTGAAATCCGCTCACCCGTCGGAGTTTTGGCTACTGGCTTGATCTGCTTCACGCTTTCCATTGTGCTCGCATTCTGCCTAATCATCTGCATCCGTTGCCGGCGTTATCGGCGCCTCGCAGATCACCAGACACAAGTCGTTGATACACCTCGTAAGTGTGGCGGCTGTTTAAGCGCGCCTAACGAGCGGTGTACTCAACGAAAGTCTCATAAGCGTGACTGCGAGGAAAGATAGTAAAATAGCATCTTTATCTAGGGCCTACTAGGACACGGCATGACGCCGATGGTCGTGCATACTCTCAGCGGAATCACTAGATCTCATGGCTAAAAGCAATTACTTGTTTGCGGCTTTACAATGGGCACTATTGTATTCTTGTATTCTGAATATGTGAGATGTTGACTGCAACGCTCTTTTGCTCCTCCTTCCTATAAGGGACAGTCAGAAGATGTCAGCCGCCCTTTGGCCACGATTATATTCTCAATTGTCTGTATCTTATAAAAGCTTGGCTCTATCTCTTGGCGATTGTCATTTTTAGTCTGAATGTTGCATTATTGAAAATAACCCATCAAGGGAATACCTCATCTGTAATATTCTTTTTTGAATCATTCCATAATTGTCAGAATGTAAGTCTTATCATCAAACTTAGGAATCAGATTCAGAAGCTAAAGAATAATTCAGTTGCCTTTTGTACTCGCGCGGTGCCACTTCTCTTTTCAGAAATTGAAATGTTTCCGCCGCCACCATATTGGGCGATTCCTGTCACTCCGCCACCATCGTATGATGAGGTCATTGCGCTAAATGGCCGTCAACATCCACTGGCATTTTTCAAGGCAACGAGCGCTGTTTACCAGCAAGTCTAATCATCATTGAGCTCAAATGGTAGCGCTTTGACGATTGGCCTCGCAACTTCCAGATCAAAATATTGAACAATAAATGTTATGAATCATTTTGTAAATACGTCTGTCGGCTACTCAAAAATATCTGTGAATATTGCATATACAAGTCGGCGAAACAATAATGAAGTCATATTGTTCAACATTCTAGAAAAAAAGTATGACGGTTCTTCCTCATTCATTAATAACACAAGGTGATCTTCATCGCAAGAGCACCGTGATATATGTTAATTTCAAACTGTTTGACATTATTGAGCAGCAGCCTTAGCAGGTGGTATGTGCAGCTCCCGTTATGATGCGGAAGACACTAATTGACTCCTTTCCGATCTTGTTGTCAAAATTTCTGTATATGAACAGTTTTTGTATTTGTGCTTATTGTCTTTTCTACTATATGTACCTATACGTTTTCAAGGACAAGAAATCTCTCGTGACTCTGAGATCGCGATCATTGTTCAGTTATGCTACTTTAAAAAATATCAAATCACATTATACCGTGCAAGCTTTGCGTTTTGAAATGTTTATTTTTCGTCTGATATTGTAAAATCTCCGATCTTGATCGGTTGTTTTATGCTCATGTTGTTTTAACAAGATATGAAGCAGAAAAACTCGATATTATGATGCAATCGCATAAATTATGAATGCGCGTGCCTTTGGTTTGCAATTTATGCAGTGTAGCTATAGCTGATACTGAGGAGATGCGGAGCGCTACCAAGTTTAATACTACGGGCGTTCGTGTAGCTCAGTGTTTGTTACTTCACTGTGTTCATATCTAGCTCAAAATACAGTGCAACGATTTTCATTTATTTTTAATTTTATCCGTAATTGACATCGCGAATAACAACCAGACGATAATTAAATAACAAGTAGCATTCGAATTCAGTATATGTTACAGCTTGTAAGAAGTAACTGCTGCTGTACAAGGAAATGTGCAAGAAATATTTATCAGTTTTGAGGACAACGATCGAAATCGACGCAGGGGATTTCGTCGGCTCTATCCATTGGAGCCAACGGTCCGCAGTAGGCGCAGTGATTCGACCCACTTTTACACTCTTCAGAACCTCTTCGCTGATCTGCAAAACAGTTAAAATACAGTATTTTCTGAAAGCAAAGCGCATTGCATAAAATAGTATGACCAAGGAGGTTGAAGTTCGAAATAATAAATATATTGTGCAACTTTTCCATAATATGTTTGTTTCTGTTAGGATTTTAAATTTATAATGCTTCGATATTCTATGCCACTATTTCTTGTGAGTGACTTCAAGTTTTTGCGATACCCCCTGGCGAGTCAAGCTTAAATTTTGTGGAAAATGAACAAAAATATCAAATTTTAACTTTGGCTATAGCTGAACATAATTTGTAAACTTTCGGCAACATAATTAATAATGATTTAGAAACGTACCGCATGGTGTTGACGATGGCACTAGTGAAATACAATCGATACGAGACATGAAGCCAATCAAAATCACGATGATCAAGAAGCAAGAAATGAATTTCATCTTGCTGATGTATTACAACGACTCTGAAGCATATATTGTTATCGGACGCGAGCTCTAGAAAATACGATGATATAAGCTTTGGAACCAGTGACGAAGCCGTCTCTTATATAAGCTTGACTCTGCCGATTTTATTTACGAAAAAGTTGTTTGAATAGTCGCCTGCAAAGCTCTCCGCGACCGGTCTCTCCTTCCTGTCAACAACTTTGATCGCCTCTCTCAGCTCGTAAACCAAGTTGAGACTTGCCTGAACGGCACTGCTAATATAGGATGACAGAAAAGCCCGTTGACAAATGTAAATTTATTTTTCAAGCGACCGAAAGGCGAACAAAACAAAAAGCTTAGATAAGACTTCGGAGTACCGAAAACAAAGTCACAAGATATTATTCGAAAGAGTCGCCACGTGTGCAAATATTAGCAAAAAATCATGACGGTTCGCATCGCAGCGTTACGCAGTCTCTTCTGAGGAATCTCAGTACACTACTTGAAGAGTTTGCGCTTCGAATTTTGCTCTGCCGGTGGGAATTAGAGATATTGTTCTTTAAGATCCGCATATGAAATAATCGAGTGCATTCGAATCGGGTAAGGCAGAGGACCCTTGATTGCAGTAATCTTTTGCGGAAAAAGGCCACGTGCTGTTTCGTCATTTTTCAGATTTTATCACTTCATTGAAATGACCCTCATTTACATCCAAAATCTATCATCTTATCTTTTCTGATTGAGTTATCTAAGAGAAAAAAATTCCCCAGCAGGCAGTCAAATTGCTCAAGCTCAAACAGCTTTGTAAAGAGATTCAATAATGTAGCGAATGTTCAATAATGTTTAGTCTATTGTGCTTGTTTCTTTTGAAAGACGATCTATGGACTTTATTCGTAGGACACATGATTTCTAAGAAAACATTTCACCGAAACAAATGAATTTTGTAACAAGTTACACGTTACATTAGAACATCGACATCTTATATACACAATGCGAACGTGTTTAAACTAACACGCTGTCAGTCTCTAAATGTAGGACAAAGGCTTCTTCAGAAGGTTTATTGACTAGACAAACACTTTTCATCCACTGCATCTAAATGAGAACAACGGCAGTTTATATACGCATATTTACGTGAAACACACCGAAAACCAGACACATAAGTAACATGGAAAACGAACATCTAATCCAGCAATGAAGTGGTTTAGTCTAGCAAAAGAACATTAAACACATGAACTAAAGAGATGTAATCTAGAACATCTCCCGCAGCTTAGATCCATCTTGATATCGATGCAGTTCAGACCCTCGCCATTAATCATAAGAAGGCTTGGTAGACGCTTTTCGGCCGGACAGTGTTTTCAGCAGACTGCAGCTTGAGATAAATAGATTAGACTGTCTTTGTCATTAATCATACAAGAATTCTAGTAGCCAGCTAATGCCCGACAACTGTATTAGACAGTCTTTGCATCGATTTTGTGGGTGTAGGTGTATGAACTCATCGACTTTAAGAGGAATCGCTCCCTACGCTTTTATGGGGACTACCCCATATTCTGTGGTCCATAGGGTAAGTTCACGCCTCGGGTAGAAGCAAAACTTTGTACCATCTGGTAGGCATGGGTGTTTTTCGCAGTATCTGGATGAGCCAGTAATTTTTGTCCCATTTCCAGTACATTCATATTCGCCTTGGATCAGGTCCTTTGTAGTCAGTTGTATCTCTCTGACCCAGTGTTCCGTATTATCATATAATCGGACTAGACTGAGTACCTTTGTTATGGATTTTTCTTCATAGCCTTCTTTTGGAGTTTTTGAGCAAATGCTGGGGCGTTGATCTTTAACAAGGCGTTCAATCGTTTTATCTGCTACAGTAGAGTTGCGTGCTGATAGTCCTTCATAGAAAGAGCAGCCGGTGGCCCATGAAGGGCATTTGCAGGGTGGTCCACAGTTTCCAAGATTAGGAGATTCATGTATTCGTCCAATATGTCCACTGGGACAGTATTCTTCCAGCCAACAAATATCACCATTGGCATTTTCTTTGATGATAATACCATGTTGTACACAGTTGTTGGCATGAATTCTTCTTCCAGTCTGGTTGGCATCACATTTCGCTGCCACTATGCCTGGAATAAGTAAAGTCGCGATAATTGTTAATGTGAAGAAGACGTTGTGACGACGTGGTCGAAGGTTATTAACGCGTTTGGCCTGCGTCAGTTGGTGTAGTCTTTTTATGTTGGTCAGCAGTAATATTGACACTCATTTCAGGCATTCCTTTTTGGATTGTAGTACTGTTTTCTTGTTGTGGGAATTCATCTTCTTTTCGATTTCTAGAGGATAGAGTTGATTAATGGCTCTTCTAAGAATGTTTCCGTTTGTTACTCTAACTTGAGCCACTCTTATTTCATCATCTTTGCTGACTTGTATTTCTTCAATTTTCCCAAGTCTCCAAAGTCCACGCGGGACAAGATCATCTTGAGTAAGTACGATTCCATCCACCTTGGGTGTGCTGTGTTGCTGGCTTCTTGGTCCTTTATGGAAGCGTTGTTGGCGCTCCCTTAGACTTGTTAGATATTCTTTATGCCATATCTGCCAGAAACAATTCAGCGTTGCCATGGTCTCTTTCCATGCCGCAACCAATTTTTCTTGCGAGTTCACCGCTTCTGGTAGGTACTCTTCTTCTTCATCACCATCTGCCTGTAGTGGTGGTAGGCCTGGTTGACTTCTTGGAAGAATGAAATCAATAGGCCGCAGAATACTTTCTGCCATCATATCTCCACCTACATAAGTCAATGGTCTGCAGTTCACTAATGCCTCATTTTCTGTGAGCAATGTTGCAAATTGCTCCAGTGTAAGTAACTGTCGTCCTATGGCAGCTCTATAGACTTTCTTCACCATGGCGACCATTCTTTCATACATACCCCCCATGCCATGGAGCCAGTTCTAGTATGAATTTCCATTTGATGCTTTCTTGCGCAAAATATGTGATCACATTAGGGTCACATATTGCTGTAGACCAAACTTCTTTTAGGGCTTTGTCTGCCAGTAAAAACTGTTTAGCATTGCCTGAAATAATTACATCTGGTCTTCCTCTTCTTGCAATGAACTTGCGAAAAGCATTGATGAATGCTTCTGCTGTCATTTCAGCAATATATTCCAGATGTATGGCTCTTGTTACCAGACATGTGAAGAGGCAGACCCATATTTTGATACGTCCGTCACTATTTTTCACCATTGTAGGTCCCAAGTAGTCAAGTCCTGTATGCTTGAAGGGGTTTACTTGAGTGACACGTTCCTTGGGTAGTGCTGGCATTATAAGCAGCGCGTAGGGCTTTGCATTGTTCTTGCGACAGACCATACAATTTTCACTGATTGTTCTCTTGACTGCTCCTCGTCCTTTTGGTACCCAGAACTGTTTTCGCAGTTGGGCCAATGTATGTTGTGTCCCACTGTGAAAATTCTTCTTGTAAATTTGTAGAATAATTAACTCTGTTCCTTTTGATTTTCTTGGCAAGTAGATAGGCTGCCTTGCTTCTTTAGGAAGACTGCTATTTATGAGTCATCCTGTACAGATGAGTAATCCTTTTTCATCCATTTGCAAGCCTAGCCCTTCTATCTCTCCCTTTTCAGGTGGGTGGGCTTTTTGCACTTGGCGTAGCAGTTCTTCTCTTGCCAGAGACATCATATCTGCACTTTTTCTCTCAGTCTTTATTTCTTTCAGCTTTTTCCAGAATTTTGTTGATGGGTTTTTCATATGATTCATAATCTTGCACTTGATTAGCCACATGACCATTTTCATGATCACTTGCGCTTTGTGCCATGAACTCCATCTCTCTGTCTTGATTATAGATGGCAGTTGCACTATCATAGCTGCAACTGTTCTCTCTTCCAATTCTTCAATCTTGTCTTCTTTTTCATAATCATTTGGGTTGATTACTGGTGTGGGTGGCCACTTGTCTTCTTCTTCACGTAACCATTTCGGTCTATTCCACCATAAACTGTTGATTTTTAATTCTTCCAGCGTTATTCCTCTTTATCCAAGATCCGCTGGATTGCTTTTGAGTGGGTACATAGCGAAAGTTCGCTTCATTTAAGCTTCGAATTTCTCGAATTCGATTGTTGACAAGTTTCGGTAAGGTTTCTGATTTTGACGCGATCCAGCCCAGTACGCATTTTGAATCAGACCATAGCGTGATTTCTTGCGCTTTGATTTGTGTTTGTTGAATGACAAATTTTGTTAGCCGCATGCCAATGAGGGCAGCCATGAGCTCTGTTGTGTTGCTTGCACACAATATACCGTATGTTTATTTCGGGAAGAGGGAAGGTAGACGGCCGTGTGGCTCGAGGCACGGTCTAGAGAAGCCACGGTTAGACCTAACATCAGCAACGAGGAGCTCGGCGTTAGCACAAAAACGGTTCCAGATGGATGACTCTAACTGATCATCAACCACTGTCTAACTCGGCAACCATTTATCACTAGCTGGCGCTGTAACAAGCTCCATTCAGGGTATTGTCATTTTTTTGATCGGGCTCAAACGACTTTTTGCACAGATGGGATTGATTGTAACTCCATGATTTGTTATTTGCTTCAGATTATTTTCTTTCTGCCGCTGGATAGCCATCACTGATGTTATATGTCCTTTTCCACATAGCATTGATCCAAATTTTGAATCTATCCTGGTGAAACCCGATGGCAGTCTTTGAATTTCAGTAGGAGTGATTATGTCCCAGAAGTAGTCAGCTCCAATAAGTATGCCTGGGATAGTACGCTTTCCTTGTAGATGAGTCGGGTGATGATATTCTTTATCATCAATGGGTATTGTGATGTGTCCTGTCAACTTTTTTAGCGGTGTAACCTTCATTCGAATGGTGCCGTAGGCATGTTTCAAGTCAATTTCATAGTTGTGTGCGCTGACTTGTTTGGGGTGATCTTCTGCGAAGTTTGAGATGGTGATGTTTTCTTGCTTCTTTGGCGAGAGATGTAGCGTCGCTGATATTTCTGTTGTGATGAACGACAGTTGACTTCCACTATCCAGGAATGCAACCGACTTGAGTTTATTTGCTGGATAGTCAGGGTTGATGAGTACGACTTCCTTGGATAGGAGTAATACTGTACTTCTGACCTTTAGCCATAGATTATGACTCACGCCATACGGTCGTGCTCCCACCGTGGATGGCATATCCCGTTTGCAGAGTCAGTGCCGGCAAATCCTTTAGAGTTGCCGACTGGCCGATTATTCCATCTTCTGTGATGGCTATGTTCTCCTCCAACGCAACGTTAGTAGGAGACACGGAAGGAGCAGTGCAGCAATATTTATAGTCCACGTTTAAGGATATATTAGTGCTCCACGACTTTTCACCAATCTGGATTAATGAGACATAATCCCAGTGCCACAAAAGCTTGGGTTTTTTGACCAAAATCCTGATTATTTTGATCAGGGTCGCCAAAACCACCAGTGTATCTTGGTGGACACTCCCGTCGCACATGATTTGGTTGAGAACAGTGGGTGCAAATGGGTGCCCCCGCTGCAGTAAACCGGAAGCGCAGCTCCTTTGGATCACCATAGTCCTGCTTCCATTGTTGCCCAGGTCCTCAGTAATACGGAGGTCGACTGCCTAGTTCCGAAATTTTATCCTCTAGTTCATCCATACGGCCTTCTTGCCACACGAGTTGTTGCTCTGCCTGTTCTACCCGCTGAATTAGGAGTTCCGCGGCCAGCTCCTGAGGCACATACGGCACATCTCCTATTGGCACTATCGGAAGGGGCTGACGCGACTGGAAGTACGGTGGGCAGTACTTAATTAGTCGCCAAGAGGGAATTAGCGCCAGGGGAGATGGTGGACGGTCTGGAATAGGAAAGTTGTTGACATATCCTGCTTGCGCCGTTGCACGATATGCCTCCGGGTATGGCGTTGTTTCTCTATCTTCGTCGTTTTTGGGATATCACTTCTATTCCCTCTTCTTCTACTTGAGGTTCCCCTTCTAATTCATCGGCCTAATTCTCCTCTCTTTCAATATCTTCCTCAAGGTCAAGCTCCAGGATGTCTGAATCAACCAATGCGCCCTTGATTTCTCCTTCAGAAGTAAATTCCATTACTTGCTCAAAATTATTTCCATATAGCAGCAAGTCATTGAGATAGAGGATAGTTTTATGAGGAGTCATTCCTCTTATAACCTTTTGAGCTAATAAGCAAAACGATGCTGGTCTTCTGACGCATCCCAATGGGACAACATTAAATATGTTAAGTCCCAAGCATGCGGCTAAAGCAGTCTTGTGCCTGTGCTCTTCCCTAACCAGGAGCTGGTAGTAGGCTGACGTGAAGTCAAACTGGCAAATTAACTTCGCGTTGCCTAAGCCCGCCATTAGCGTCACCAGATTGGGCAATGGAAATTTTGAAATGACCGTATGTCTGTTGACTCCTCTGAGGTCAACGATAATACGTGACTGCGACGTATCAATTGGTTTGTCATCCCTGGTTATCGCAGCTTCTCTTTTCATTTCTGTCAATAGGTTAGGCAGCTCAGCCTTTTTCATAATTAGAAATGCAGGGCTACACCAGTTGCTATTAGATGGCCGAATAATTTCCGCCTCAAGCATCTCCTGAATATGCTTTTCAAAGAACCGCTGTTCACTATGGGGAATTCGATAAGGTCTTGCTACAAACGGCACCGCAATTACGAACCACTTGAATAGGTTGGAAAGGTGGTGAAATATGTGTTGTTTGGCCTGGCAGCCAGAATACTGTTTGCTGTTATGTCTTCTCCAATATAGGTCAGTGGTCGGCAGTTTATGACAGCTTCTATTTCTGTGAGCAATGTTGCGAATCGCCCCAGTGTAAGTAATTGTCGTCCTATGGCAGCTCTATACGCTTTCTTTACCATGGCGACCATTCTTTCATACATACCCTCATGCCATGGGGGTAATTCCGGTATGAATTTCCATTTGATGCTTTCTTGCGCAAAATATGTGATCACATTAGGGTCACATATTGCCGTTGACCAAACTTCTTTTAGGGCTTTGTCTGCCAGTAAGAACTGTTTAGCATTGTCAGAGATGATTACATCTGGTCTTCCTCTTCTTGCAATGAACTTGCGAAAAGCATTGATGAATGCTTATGCTGTCATTTCAGCAATATACTCCAAATGTATGGCTCTTGTTACCAGACATGTGAAGAGGCAGACCCATATTTTGATACGTCCGTCACTATTTTTCACCATTTTAGGTCCCAAGTAGTCCAAGCCAGTGTGCTTGAAAGGGTCTACTTGAGTGACACGCTCCTTGGGTAGCGCTGGCATTATAGGCAGCGCATATGGCTTTGCATTATTTTTGCGACAGACTATACAGTTTTCATTTATAGTTCTCTTCACTGTTGATCGTCCTTTTGGTACCCAGAACTGTTTTCTTAATTGAGCCAGCGTATGTTGCGTGCCGCTGTGGAAATTCTTCTCATTAACGGCGATTACTTCTTGACCACTTGGTACAAGCTTCAATTCCTTTGCCACATCTGCTGTGATGAAGGACAGTTGACTGCCTACATCAAAGAATGCTATAGCTTGTAGTTGCTGCTCAGGATCCTTTAGGTTGCTGAGCACTACTTCTTTTGACAAAAGTAGTACTTCGCTTCTTGGACTTTGCTTGTCCTCAGTAGATTCATTATTGTCTTCTTTTTGGTAGATCTCTTCTTCCAGTCACAGTTATATGTTGATGTGTTGTTGTTCCCACTGCTGTTACCAATACAGTGTTAAGTTTTGGCAGTATCTCCAATGAGGAACAGTGGTAGACTTCAATACTTTTGATGTTGTAGACACAGCGTGGATTATGTAGAACATACATGCAGGTGTGCAGAAGAAACATCCACATGCCCAACATCCACAGGATTCAGCACATCTCGTGTAGGCTGAAAAGTTGGCGAGTTATTGGCCGTTTGGTCCGGCCACCAGAAGAATGATTGTGCAGTGGTTTGATCGGGACCAGTTGTTTGCGACGCCTGGCATATTGGCCTTTTACCACTGCCTGGTGGACGGCCTAGCCTCTCTCTTAATGGATTTCCATAAGTCCTCAGAAGATTTCACATTGTCCATTTCGCAAGTAGGGAAAGGCCATGTATGCTCCCAAATCTTCATTGATTTTTTGTTGAAACATGGAGTGCACTGGAAGATACTCTTTTGTTTGACATGAAACATGTGCAATCGATCGGGCAAATCCTGTTCAACATTTGAGATTAAGTTCTGCTCCATTATCGCATATGGGTCACTGAGCGCATATCGTATGCAGTGATCAGCTACTCTTGATGTTTCTTTTACATGCAGTTTGAAGTCAGTTTCTAAATACTGATGCGACTCTTTCAGACGCTTTGTAGCCATTTCAACAAAATCGCGATCTTCATAAACGCGATTTAGCGTTGTTTGAAGCATTTGATAAATAAAATCAAATGCATAAAAGCGAGTATAACATACCATGCAACAATAAAAATTGTTGAATGACGAATTTAGTCAGCCTTGTGCCAATTATTGCTGCCATTAACTCAAGTCTTGGGATAGTCATCTTCTTGACAGGGCAGAGTCAACTCTTTGTGTAGACAAACGTAAATGTTGCACCAGTTTCTGTTGTTTGCTTCAGGTTTACTACCTTTGCATAAACAATTGCTGATGCATTAACAAAAGTGTGAATCTCTAGTTCCTCCTCTTGCATTGGCTGGAATAATTTTCTTGGTAGCTGAATTGGTCTGTCAGCTAGTGTTAAAGTCAGCCGCTTCCACCTCTTCTCATCTTCCTCTGATAGCCGCTGGTCCCAGCTGTATTCTTTCGTCCATAGTTCTTGGAAGAACTGTTTGGCTGGTAGAACTGCCGGTGCCAACAGACCAAGAGGATCATAGATACTGGCAATTATCTTTAGCACTTGTCTCTTTGTGTAATTGCCACTCTCTTCCACTGGTGGCAGTCGCACCATAATGACATCCCTTTGTGTGTTCCAGGGGTTGCCTAGGAACTTTACCGTCTCTTTTTGTCCTTCATCAGCAAACTCGTCGTTAATAAGCTGATCATTACTTGTAAATTCGCGCAAATTCATCAGCGCGTCTTTGAAAATCTTTTTTGCCATTCTGCACTTTTCTTGTGCTTCTTTTGTGCTTGTTGCTTCCATGAGCACATTGTCTGCATAGACATTTTCTTCTATTTCATATGCCACCTTTTCTCCACTTTGTCGCAGATGATGACGAATTGTCGCCGCTAATAGAAACGGACTTGAAATCACGCCGAATGCTACTCGACAGAATCGGTAGACTTGTACATTCTCTTGAGACCATGGTTCCTTGATGTCCTTGAGCCAGATGAAGCGTACAGCATCTCGGTCTGCTTCTTCTAATCCCAATTGTAGGAATGCTTTTCCTACATCAGCCATAATTGCAATTTCCTAAGTCCTGAATTGCATTAGCATTCCGCACAGGTCTGGGAGTAGTAGCGGGCCACGATACAAGCAGTCATTTAATGACTTAGCTCCACGTCTTGCTTTTGCTGAGGCATTGTAGACTATGCGAACCTCTGTTGTAGCCTTGTTGGGAGTAATAACAGGATGATGTGGCAGGTAGTGAACTATCCCGCTGTGTTGGTCCATGTCGTTGACCGGCTCAATGATGCCCTTCTGCAGCTGTTCCTTCCTGATATCGTCATACTTCTGAAGTAGGTCTGGCTGCTCTTTTAGTCTTTTTAGCGTGGCTGTTAATCTTGCCATACATGGCATGTAATTGCTTGGCAAGTCTGGATTGTTCTCTTTCCATGGCCACTTGACCACATATCTTCCCTCTTTTATCTTCACACTGTTTTGGAACTGTTGTAGGGTCACTTCGTCATCATCCACTTCTGGGTTGTCATTCACTCCAATAGCTTCTAGCTTCCAGAAAATTTTCAACAGTATCTTCAATTCTTTTCTTTTCTGCATCTTTCTGTTGAATGACCATCATGGACGTCATATGCCCTTTTCCACAGAACAAAGGTCCTAGTTTGGAGTCAATCATGTGGAAACCTGAGAGTAGCTTGCGTGCTTCACTGGCATTGACTACTTCCCAGAAATAGTCTGCCCCAATGAGAATACTAGGTTGCATCCTTTTTCTTTGTATGCTTGTTGCATTCTCATGTTGAATACCTTCTATCGGCACTATAATAGTGACCTGTTAGAAGTCTTCTTTGTAACAGCAAGCCGCCAAGCCCGATAAAAAATCGCTTTTTAGCTCTGGGCAAGAGGGGATATGTTTCTCTCAAATATTCTGCAATAGTTGTACCATTACTTCTTGTATCTAACTGAAGTGTGTACACTATTAATTTTTCTTTGATTTTTTAACCCTGTTGATACTATTTCATAGTACTCAGCAATTACATCTTCAATTTCTTGTTTGAGCGCAATATATGAACCTTGATTTCGTCAAAGGAGTTGACAATTGCTGGCCATGGCCAGAATTAATATGCTCTTTCATCATACAGAATGGATTTTCCATAAGTCCTCAGAAGAGATAAAATTGCTTGTTTCACAGTAGGGACAGATGTTATACCATGTTACCAAATCTTAAACAAGATATACATTTGACCAGATCTTCACTGTGATCTCATGACTGTTGAGTACAATATCTTTTGGAAAAAGTACTGTTTCAGTGCGTTTTGGGTGGCTGATTCCATAGCAGTAGGGTTTAGAGCAGGTTTCAATCAGGCCCATTTTTTCACCAGTAATTATTTCACTGCCTCCTTGTACACACTGCAGGGTGCATTCCAGGCAACTCGGATTTTCCGCAGGTATTTCTTTAGGGCCGTAAATTGTTACCGGTATTGATCCCCACGCTTTGATCGGAATTTCCCCATCTTCATTTGTGAAGAATACCATTTCATTGTTCCGATAGTAATAAAATCTTGTTCCAGTTTTTGTATATTCGTGATTTTCGCAGAATTCAGGCGTACCAACTTGTTGGCCTTCTCCATGACATTTATAGTCTTCCATTGTTGCTTGAGCGTGTAAGTTGTGTAGGCGTACTTCAAGTAGTATCGTTTGTTCTGCCTTTTATTAGCAGAGTTCATTTCAACGCGGGGAGCAGACCTAAGGATACAACCGTTTAGCTCAGCGCCACAGACAGCAAGTGCCCCAGAGTTAGCAGGCAGCGCGCATGCTAGTCTAACACACAACATTGGAGTTTTGTATCATGTTGCATCACACGGTTTGTTTATGCTGTTGTATTCGGCCGTGGGCGGACAAAGCGCGTCAAAGTTCCAGATTTTTCACATAGTGTAAAGTCCCATCGTAAAGTTGGATTTGATGGAAACGAATATGAGTAGTTTTTTCATTGCATCTTGTGTCTGGTTCGAATGAGCAAGCGCTTGGTTTCGCCAGGTTCAAAATTGACACTTGATCTCCACTTGTTGCTGGTGGTGGTCCCTCATGATATGAACATTCTTCTGCCCGTTTCGGAGAGGCGCATGAAGGTCCACAAACACCATCGTCTTGCAGATGTCCTAGGGGACATTTTTTCTTGATCCAGCAGAGGTAACCTTGTTCTGTTCTCATGATGACGACGCCCTCTTTGACGCACTTTTGCGATTGTATCTTGTCCAGGTGCGTGTCTTCTGGACAGGGATTTCCTTTTGCTCCTGTCAGAACAAAGCAAGGGATAATCATAAGCGCAGTTATAGTGCTAAATATATTTTCAACCCTACCAAGTTCGGCAGCATTATCGGGCCTCTGTAGAGGCAATCATTCAGGCTGTTAGCCCCTTTTCTTGCTTTGGCGGATGCGTCGTAGGCAATGCGCACTTTCGTAGTCGATTTCATTGGGGTGACCACAGGGTGATGAGGTAGGTAATGAAGGATTGGTCCAGTGGTAGTATTTGGGCCAACTTTATCCACGATCCCTTTATTGACTTGATCTTGTATTATATCATTATAATTTTGTAGGAGATTCGAGTCTTGATGGAAACGAGTTATCTGTGCTTTCAACCGCTTATAACACACCCAATAATTTTCAGTTAATTGAGGGGATTCTGATTTCCAGGACCATTTCACCTGGTATATTTGTTCTTCGTACTTGATATGATTGGTAAATTGTTGCAACGCTATTTCATCATCATTGGTGTCTGGTGAGTCTTTGATTCCAATTGCCTCTAGACCCCAGTTTTCTTCGATCTTTAGAGTAGACATTGTTGAATCATCTCGGCGTTCTTCTTTTACTTCGATGTCATCAGGCGTGGTGACCATGGGGTAGGACAGATGGTCGTTCTGACTTTCAGAAAAATCCTGCTTCCCCTCTATCAGTCACCCGACTTCTGAAGGGATTAAATGTAATCCCGACGGACAGCGAATTATTTGCCTTGTACCAATGAAATTCCAGAAATAATCCGAACCGATGAGAATGTCTGGTTCAATAGCTTCTGGCTTCGATGGTAGGTCATTTATCATATCGCGGGTAGCGAACTTTTTGATGGTTTTCAAGTCTCCTTCCTTGATGGGCATTCGTCGTATTTTGCCTGGAAGCATTGGCAATACATTGACTTGGATATTCTTGACAGTGCCATCAATCATTTCTATGCCCAGTTGCGTAACAGAGGTCTTCATATATTGTGGTGTCTTTGAGGCAAAGGTGTCCACGTTGAGGTCTTGTTCTTCGTTTCTTTTCAGCTTTAACTTATCTGCCATTGTTCTTGTAATGAACGATCTCTGACTTCCATTGTCAATGAAAATATGTGCTGCGACTTATTCCCCTTATTTGGAATTTTTATTTCAGAGTTGCGCACTTTAGCTTTTGTCGTAAGTAAAACCACTTCATGGCTCTTCCATTTCTTCATAATTTTCATATTTAATTTCTTCAATCAACGTATGGACTCCCATAGCTTTATTTAAAGTAGCACCTTCTGTATCCATGGTTGATATCAGTCGCGTAGTAGCTCGCTCGGAAGAAAGGTGGTCGATTGTCGGCTGAAGATAGCGTGTGCACAAAGTGCGATGGTGGTTCCCCTGAAAATGGGGACATGTCCGCGTAGTACGACAGTCGCTTGCCATATGTCCAGATCGAAGACGGCAGAGGCATAAGTTCCTTTCTTTCAATTTTTCTTGACGCGACCCAGGCGTATGAGGAGGAGTTGACTACGACTTGCTTTAAACCGTCGGAACATGTCACAAACAGTTAATAACCGGAACAACTTCAGAAATCGCTGCGCCGTTTGGTCCACTATAGGCTCAAAGTGGATAGGGCACTTGATTAGGCAGGTAAGAAGACAAACTTCTACTTTGATTTTTTCAACCAGATAATTTCATCACCAAGTTGTCTGAGACTATGCAGTCAAAGAGCTGTATCGGCTACTGAATGAAACAAGAAAATAATAGGTTGTGTCCATTTTGGTGCACCCTTTGCTGGGGACTTATAGGAAATCCATTGATGATTTGCAATAGGATTTCCCATAAATCCCCTGGAATGACTGCACAGTTTCATTTTGCAATAAGTCGCTCTTCGTTCCAGTTCATGTGACGAAAGAATTCTCATATAGTTGTACATTCATTTCGAACTTCAGTCGCTAGTTAGTGTCCTCCAAACTGGAAATATTGTCAGGTCTAGATAATCCATTAGCATCAGTTTCAAATTTCTTCACTCTTGTTTCCAGTTTGGCGTTTGTTAAAGTAATGATTTGTCGAATCGGTGGTGACATTTTTCTTCGCCTCAATATGGAGATCTTAACATCTTCCCCATCAATGAAAATGGTTTGCTACAGACAGACCGATGTTATTTTGATAATCTTCATCGTACAGCCCAAATTGTTCGCAAATATTTTGCCGTCGCACACAACAAAGTCGAAAGTAACTTGCGAATCATTTCTTCACAACTTTACAAACAAACCAAGCTATAGAAGAGGTTACCACAGGGCACGAGTTTTCATACGGTCGCGCCGACTCCGTTGGAGCCTCTCTCTCTCTCTCAGTACTGATCGTCGTCCGAAGCGCGCGAGCGACCTTTCGGTGGGGGGCGCACCCACCTCTTTCTCTCCCTGGCGCCGTCACCCGCGGGCGCGTTCTCCTCTTTAATCACTCTGACCGATCGGCACGCCTGCTTTTTGTTGGGGCGCCGTCGGAATCGTAAAAGAAGGACGGCCGGCACGCATCTGCTTCGCAGACGGGCGCCCAGACCCCCACAGGCACGCACAAGGAAACGAGAATAACACAAAGGCACCGAACCTGTCAGCATCGCCGTCGACTCGTGCAAGCGTTGGACTACTCGTACAGACACGTATCCACGTGTGGGCGCGGGGCATCTTCTCTTTTAGTTTTATTGGCATCAAAAATGCATTTCCGGTGCGTTGCCCCGCCTCCCAGTCGCAAAGCTCGTTCCACCCTCCCTCTCGATTAACCCGATCAAGCAACGCACCTGTACCTAATCTATAAATCTACTTCATTAAAATTTAATGAACAGTTCATTGTGTCCACTCCAGAAAAAGTGTTCATTGTTTTTTAATGAAGTAGATTAAGAGAGTAAGTGTCAGGAGTGCTGCGTTATCGTTCTCATAGATCGCGACTATTATCCATATGCGCGATAATTGTGCAGAAATGTGCATCTCGCGTTATGAAGCGCGTCAGGGCCGAATGCCGCGCCACATTGATTCGTTGACAATTCTTCAAATATCTTTATCTCTTTGATATTTTCTAGCGGCCTTTGGAAGACCAGTAGTACCTAGCAGTACTTCGTCCTAATTTAGGTACTCCTACAAACACCCGCCAGGAAACAAGGTGAGTATATTTATAATTTATTTATTGTTTATTCTTGCGCAAAAGCTAAATTTATTGATTGCATAATGCTTAAACATGATTCTTCGTCTACTTATTAAGACAAGAGCAAGGGTAAATTTGTGATAGTATTAAGTGGCGTTTACATTGCTACGGCGCACGACGTGCGGCCAAAATTGTGGCCGTAACGGATGTTCACAACGTTGCGATGCTTGCAATATTTGCTTGCGGCATTAGGAAAGCCTTGTATTGATGAGCATTTGTTAATGAATGCGACTGTAAAGGGATGAGCAGAGTTGCGGTCCGCGGCCCAGACGGCCACACTTCCCCCTACAACTGCTGAGAGTTAATACGAGTCTCGATTGCGGGCCGTTGGACTCTGCCGCGCCGTTTAAGATGTCGCGGATCGCCTTTAATGCAAACTGACGCCTGCCGATAGTGCATGTGACCTTTCACATGTGCACCTCTTGACAGCAAAAGTTATATCGGATGAAACTTCATCTCAGTCTGATATTCATTCATCCAAGTATTACAGTGAAACCGTGATAAGTACACATCGACCCGGCAAGAAAATGTTGTGCACTTATCCGTGTTTCACTGTAATATGAAACTCCAGAAGTAGGCCCAACTGCTTTGCTCATTTCCAAACAGTATCGCGAAAAAATTATCAATAGGCTTTGTTAAAATATTAACTTAAGAAGCTGCTTCCATTCGCGAATCGGGATAAAAACTGAAAATGGCGTCACAAATGCAGAGAATAGTACTTTTTATGTTTGAGAAGTATGAAAGTCGTCGCGTGCAATATACATGCACTGATCAATGTTCGAGAACACGGTTTGCTTGCAAACGAGATAAAATTAGCGAGAGAGCGACGGTATGTGTTACAGCCCCCGTAGGCTGGAGTCAGCGCGGCATGCAGAGCTGGGTCAGCTCATGCGAGCGAATCACCATTATTTCAAGCGGTTAGTCATCGCCCCTTCAGCTGCCAGCGGGTTCGACCGCGGATCGGCAAGCCAAATCACAGTCGTGAAGTGACAAAGATCATTCCGAGTGGGATCCAAAGAGATGTTAATTATTTGGCGTTAATTTGCAAAGCGACAGTTTTAAGAGAATTATACGCTAAAACTTTCTTATGTTTATGCAGCCTCGAGGAGGGTGGGGCGGGGGGGCGCTCGGTCTCAACGATCATGTATTATGCACGGATTGCAAAATCAATACATGTATTATTTCCATCGACGGACGCTTTTTGTCTAAGACACAATATTTCTTGCCCGCGCTAGGGCATGAAAACATGTAAAAACATGTGCAGCACAGCTGCGTCGGTGGGAAGGAACGCTAATATCAGTCAGTGGACGCGTCAGTGCTCTCTGGCTCTCCATGTATGCTGTTCCGTGATAGCGGCGCGCGCATTGGACTGCGCGTTATGCGTCTCTGTTGACCGTTTCGAACGCTCGTTCAAATAAATGTATGAACGTCCAGCGTCCATACGATTTGCTGTAAAGTGCGAAGTGGGTCAAGCATTTGTTCACTAGGTGTCCTCGTGACAGTCACTTGACGTTTGGTCGAGCGACGTGGCGACTTTCCTCAAGCGTTGCTTGATTTTGTTTATATTTAACAACTGCAAGCGAGTGCGGATATATGTTGCAGGCCCTCGCCAGGCCTGAATAATTTCCATATTAGTTGATGTGATGGCCTTCTCTTAGCCCAAACCTGCTCGAATAAATACGGACATGACCTTGTACTTTCTGCGCGCCGAGGAGTACTGGCCGGTCTGCTCATTAATGAATATTGTTCGCAGTTGTTAGTCGCAACTTTGCCATCATTCTCGTCTGCTCCGTTCGGCGAATTTGTTATCGTTCTCTGCCCGATCGCCCTCACCTAATTATTTTTCAGACTCCGACAGGTTACTGCTGACGATTAGTCGCAAAGATGTCTGGAATTGGTCAGGGCCGAGGCGGCAGTCAGAGGCCAGGTCGCGGCCGCAAGACTGCAGAAAACCCGTCACCACATGAACGTCACGGAGCGTCCTCGCCAGGTAGAATACTGAAATTCACACATTGCTCGATGCTTTCTTTATTTCGTTTTCAGTGAAAACACAGTATTCTTGAGTCGCAAATGTTTATTTAGAAATGTGAGAAATCAGCCGTTTAGGCGAGGAACTTCTATTCAGAAGTATGAATCAGTCTTTTCTGGGTGGATTATAGCTTTGTCATATTATAGAAGCGGTAATATGAATGATTAGGCAGTGAAAATAGAATTGAGGTAACAATATATATTACGAGTATGATATTTCCTATGGGCGCACCTCGTGACTACGTATAAAAAAGTGGCAACCTACGGCGGCAAGGATACGTAAAATTGATACGCACGCGTTTTGTTGTGCAGTATTCGTGCAAAACCGGTGTTTTAGACCTGCCAGAGAACAGTGCGCTCACTCTACTCTGCGCATGAAATTAAAATGGTCCTTTTAAGTCACAATCACGACGTCGGGATAAATCGAGCGATCTACCCGTCACTGATATGATATTATCGCATTGATACTCAGCTAGGAATTACACTGTCGTGTGACGGGTAGATGGCTCGATTTATCTCGACGTAGCCTTTAGCATGTTGCGCTCTTGGACAATGGTCCACGCTGCTCTGTCACAGTTTGCAGTTCGCGCCTAATTAATTACAGGAAATACCGTATCCAGTTTTTTGTATGGCGCGATTAATGTTGCGCGTTGGCGCTAGCCTAAAAAAATTCTATATTGTTAATCCGTCTCTCATTTTATATAATTTTTGTTTTCTTCTTTAAACTTCTTAACTGCAATCGTCACCACGCTGACTCCATGACAGGTTCAATGAACCCATCACTGTTTCAGGCGTCGATTCAATGTTGTCTCAAGAAGCATCGTCAAATCGCAGCCGTAGCGACTCTGGGACCGACTCAGATGCCGTCTCCGCGTCCACCCAGCGCATCGCGACCCTCACAGTATGCGCCAGTCATGTTCAATAAATTGCTTCGCTTTGATATTGCGGTATTATCGGAATAATAGTATTCATATGTTTGCGAGATTTACCCAACTTCATGTGTTGGTCAACAGAACAACAACAGCTTTCATTGTTTCAAATTTAGATCGATGATGTACCGCCAGCGATTGTAGCCGACAAACTGCCGCCTGGCAAGCGGCAGATCAAGGCGTACAAAGTACAGACAAATGTATTCGGAGTGATTCCTCCGAAAAACCACCCGGTGTACCGCTACGACTTCCGAGTCGTCGCCATGTTCGGCGCCAAGTCTAAAGAACTGACGAAGCAATCGCGCGAAGAGTAAGTGCTTTCTTTGGTTTCTGTCGAAATGTAGCCAACGAAATAATGCTGCTGGGGTGTTCAGACCTCGGGTATAGTTGAGCGAGTACATTAATTACCGTAACCGATCATTATTGCGAAATGTTGGCCTAAAATGTGTGTTAGCTCGTTCATAGCTGATCTCTCTCTCATTATATATCTCACTGTTGTCTTGGCCTTAAAACACGAATAAGACCATGCTCTTGTATCGGTTGCCCACAAGGACAAGCCTCAATAGCTTGATGAAATAGAACTTTGACTATTACTCGGAAAAATTGACAGTTGTTATGTCGTTGACTGACATATATTCGTTGGGATGCGAGGCGAAAGGATACGTGCTAACTAGGTTTATAGAGAAGCGAGATAGCTAGGATAGCGAGAGAACAGAACGGAAAGTGAGCAGAGACGAGACGACCGAAAGAACACATTTTAGGATAATGATAGCACAGTGACATGATACAGTACAGTAGAATGCATTCGTGCTACAGCCTAGCGGGTATTTAAATATACGGACGAATCGTGAGCTGACGCTCTAACAACAGTAAGCTTGATCTTGGCACAGTTGGTGATATTGCAATTATATTGTTTCAGCTACGTCTCCGTGGACCGGAAGGACAAGTGTACCAAAGTGTTCAAGCATGTCGTTGAGAAGAATAAGGATTTCTTCAACGGCCTCATCACCCTCATTTACGATCGAGCGGCCATTCTGTACACCGCCACCAAATTCCCCGTCGCCCAAGGAGCGGTACGCGCTCTTTTTTCTTAGTGATACCAAATTCTCCTTAACAATAGTTGCGCGAATATAAAGCTTTTCTTTGAATGTCTGTTTGAGTCGATTTTGCAATTATTTGTTAAAGCCATATGTCACGGCGCTACCCGACTAAGGCCCCAAGTTTGTTAGAAACATCAGTGCAGTACATTTATTCCCCTCAGTATGTTTTATTCATTTCTATAATTAGCAATGGAAATCGCTAGAGTTTCATTCAAAACCATAATTTGAAGTGATGAAAACATAAGCGAGCAATATTCGAATTGAAATTAATCATAAAAAATGATGATTGGAGTACCGTGTATAATAAATATGCCTACCTATGCGTTGTTAAAAGTATGCGATAATGCAGTAATTGATTAGGTTTTGGCTAATCGCTAAAGAAAACATTGGCTTATTGCAGGAAAAGACCTTTATGATGGCACCGGCAGACTTCCCCAGCGAATTGGGTCTGGATGATAAATGCTCGGGAGTGATGGTGAAGGTGAAGCCAGTGGACGAGTTCTTCGAGCTCATCCTCGACGATTTCCAATCGTCGATTGATAACAACCTGGACAAGCAGGACCGTTCGCTGAAGCAGTTCTTCGAAATCGCCACCAGCCAGGCAGCATTCTTCAAGTTTGTCTAATTCGTTTTATATGGAGACGGTTATTAAAAGTGCTTAACACAGTCAGTATCACAGCTGTAGTTGGGCGCGGTCGGACTTGTGGTAGTTGGGTAATCCACAGTGATCCACAGTGATAGCATACTCTAGCTCGTTTTTGTTAATTGTACTCCAAGCGCCCGGCCTGTCCTTAACTGCTTTCCTTCTCCCTACTTTGCTCTCCCGTTTCTCGTAGGACCGCTCGTTTTGTGATAAATTGTTGCTTCAAACCTCAAAAATGAATATTGCAGCGGCGACCACGTGACATATGGCAGCGGCGTTAGTTACTTGCTCGATCAGAACAAGTTTGGATTCTCCGACCGTGATTGCCCAGAGCTGTGCGAGGGCAAATACCTAGCCGTCGGCTCCGACAAAAGCATCCGCTTCGTCGAAGGACCGAACGGACCTGGCAACGTCAATGCCGTCGTGGTGGTCGACAGTATGCAAAATTTTTATTTATATTTGTCAAGTTCTTCAAGAGCGAGATAGCTCGGTTAATGATAACTTTTCGCAACCAGCCTAGATAATTCCAGTTTCTTGAATGATACTCCCATATAAAGATATCACATTTAGTGTTGCGAATTTGACGGCATATGGGAATAAAGAATGCCGCAGAATACCAAATTACGCGTACCTTTAGCTCGGACAAGGCCAAGGAAAAGCTCAGGGGAGACGGTTTTTCTGTTACTGATAAAGTAATTTAAAAAGTATCCATAAGAATGAGAGTAACTTTAATGTACTACACCTGCGTGATGCACCTTTAATTTCGTTGTGGTGAAAGAGAATGTTTCAGCAAAGAAGGCCGCGTTCCACAAATATCAGGGAGTAGTGAACACTATCACTGAAATTCTACGACTGCCACCGAACAGATTGAGCCAATTAACTCTCAACCCGGCACAGACAAGATTGCTGCGAACGCAACTAAAAGGTATTGAAAGTGTGATTAGTAAGAAGTCTGTCGATTTTCTGTACTAAGAAAAGTTTTTGAGCATATTCATGCATTAATAACAAAATCCCTAAGAAACACAAAGTTGTTGTTTTTTCAGACTTGTTCGTCGAAACGAACTATGGCGGATATCGCAAGTTCCAGATTTGCGGAATTTCCGAGCAAGCAGCGCGTGATATCAAGTAGGTTTATTTTCGCTACGATTAGAGCTGTAACGGGGGTACGGGGACGGTACGCCTCACATTCCGGAATTACGTTATTACACGCCATACGCGCATGCATACGATACTGTATGTAACCAAGGCATGCGCGTGTGGCGTCTTATAACGCAATCCGGAATGTGAGGCGTACCGTCCTCGTACGGTAACGGGGTTAGGGTAACCCTGATGCAAGCGGAATTTCACTGACTCCGATCCCGACTGCTGCTTCCGAAATTAACCCCGACCCCCACCAAACTCATCCCTGATCCCGACCTTTTGGAAATCTTGACCCGTTACACCTCTAGCTAAGATATTCTAGATTAGACGAGTGGTCATCATAATTTTGCTGTTTGCAGATTCAATGACAAGGACGGGCGACTCATCAGCCTGGTGGAGTACTTCAAAACGGCCTACGGACTTGTTCTTCAGTAAGTGATTCTTTCCCATCCCTACTTAAATCGTCAGACAGCTTCAGAATCTTCGAGATTTTATTAGGAAAAGGGAGAGAATATATTAAGCATTCTTGATATCCAAATAATTAACTTTCTCACGCTTCCGCTGTTTAATGTATGTCCGGGGTTTTAGATGATGAATGGCATATTAGGTTTCCTTGCAATGTCTTTGAGTGATTATGAATGTTTTAAATTTCAAAATAAATTATATGCACATTTGCGACAACATTGAGGTTTGCTATATTCTACGTTCAGCGCTATTGTTCATTGACATGCCCGTGCGTTTGGGGCTCAGTGTATACTAAGACAATATTCAAACAAGCGCGCAATTTTAGTCAGAATAGCTTCTTATCGATATTGTATAAGCGAAATAAATTGTTAATTGTTTGTTAATTGAGACATTAGGACGTTCGAAGAAATAATCAACAGATCCCTTGGCGCTGTGCCATATTATGCAACCAATGGGATTACATTGTAGGTACCCTAACCTTCCATGTCTGCTGGAGCGGAAGCCAGGGAAAGGCGCAGCCGATTACAGCAAGTACCCAATGGAACTGTGCACAATCGGCGACAACCAACGCGTCACTCAGGCGAAGCAGACGCCTGCCCAAATGGAAAAGATGATCAAGGTAGGCCTGGAATGGTTTTTTTACTTAATCACATTCGCTTTACTCTCAGCGACCATAAACTTGGATGATGTAGGGTATTCATTGTGAGTACAGTAGAGTTCGTTTATATCTCTTTCGCTTGTACCGATATTTTGCTTATATCGGTCAAAATTGTCGGTTCTAAAGTGTCTCCATACAAACAAGTTCGCTTTTACCAGTCAGAACGTGCCGGTTCCCCATTGCCAGCTGTAAACGCGTCAAAAGTTCGTATCTTATCATTCAGCTCTTTGTTGGGTATGTATATATGAAGAACCCTGATTCATGGCGAAATACGGCAATGATCGTCACGAAGAGTGATGCACTAAGAAGCCTACCTTAATCGCTCATTTTATGTCTGTCCACTTCTCTTCGGCCGGGGTCTCCTCCGATATAAAGCAATTTTAGTTCGATTCCTCTCTCCTTGTTCCTTAATTCTCACGACCGAATTGTATGAGGACGATACTTCCTGTCCGGTCGGTATACATCCGAACACGCCACACGCGCATGTATTAATGTGCTACGCTATACTGCGCATGCGCGTATGGCGTATTCTAACGCAATCCGGCCGCATGGCGCGTATCGTTCACGTACCGACAGAATACATGGATACCCTGATTCAGGCATGCGCGACATTACCGGCCGAACGTCTTAAACAAAACGAGCGCAACATAAAGGCGCTACAGCTGAACAACTGCGGTGCAAACAATCAGTGGCTGGCCAACATGCAACTGCGCATTACCAGCACTTCGCTAACGGTATTTGACTGCTTATTTATTTTGTTACACTCATTGTACCGGTTTTTCTTAACGTTTATTTTCTATAGTATGCACTATATACGTGAACCCAGAAAGTAAAGGAACCGGTCAAGATGGTTTTGACTTGATTCCACGATTCTATATTTATTCAGATTGTATTGTACAGTCGAAACCGGATAAGTGCAACTCGACCGGGCACGAGAAAATGGTTGTACTTATGCGGTTTTGCACTTATCCGGTTTTTGATCGTGTACAAAACATAGGGCGAAAAAACTGCGGGGCTTAGAAAAGCATCGATAATCGTTGCACTTATCTGGTTTTTGCACTTAAGCGGGTTGCACTTATCCGGTTTCGACTGTATCTTTGATATTGTGGCAGCAATTTAATCTACGAAGGGGGAATCAATTGAAAACAGTAATTTCGCAATGCCGTAGTCTATTGCGAAATTATTGTTTTCATTTGTTCTCCCCGCGTATCCTCACGTGCTCGCGTTTGACATTTTGTGCCAACAGCGTTGAGTAGGATACATAGTTCATGATGCTAATATAGTTCCAAGAACGTGTTCAGTGTGGATCCTTGACTCTATTCTCTAGTGCTTTATGGTAGACTTTGAACCGCTTCATCCAATTTACTTTTCAGTGCCCCGCTCGTCAGTTGCCCGCGCCAACGGCCGAGTACGCCGGCCAACAGAAAGTCAAAATCGACAATGATAAAGTAAGGGGCTGCTCTGCTTAATGACGTCATTAGATTAATCGATGACGTCACTAGACTCCTTGATGACGTCATTCAGCTTGTTTCTTTTTAGGGCACTTGGCGCGCATCGGACAAGCGCTTTTACCAGCCGGCATCGGTCGGCACATGGGTAGTGGTTGTCTTGCAACAACCCGGAGATCGTTACAATATAACCAAGGAGGATACCATGTAAGCCGATTGACTACGCGGTCTTTGTTATTAGGCTCTTTCCACTACACACTTTTCATAGGAACGCGCGCGAATTATTATGTGTGTATCAAAAAATCAATAATTTGCTCGGTCTGCATGAAATATCATATAAGGTAATATGTGCGTGCAAATTATTGATCTTCTTGACACATGCTAAGGAATTCGCGCGCAGGTTTGAGGAGATGTGGACAATAGTGGTTCTCTTTTTTATTGACAGCGAAAGGGTTGGCTTCTTCAATGGCGAAAGTGAAGCTTTATCTTATTTATGTATCAGGGTCTTCTAAGGAAGACCTTAATAAGCGGATCCTGCGACGGAGCGGGATAAATGCTAGGAAAATGTTACGGAGCACGCTTGGACTTGTGATCTAAAATGATCCGCTACGATTCTTTATCCACTTCTCAGTCATTTTGCCTGCTCTCTCAGTGACTGGTTCGTTCCCTCTCCCTACTCTCTCTCGTCTTCGTCCTTCCTATTGAACGACCGTTCGTTCTGTTATAAATTGTTGCCTTTAAACCTCAACAGAAACTTTACTTTATTTTCGAATATTTCAGAGCCTTCTTGGAAGTATACAAGAAGCAGTGTAAAGCGAAGGGCATGGCGATCGGCGATGAGGCCACCATCAGGCCGATGGACGCCGTCGAATCGGCGGTCGAGTCGTTCTTCAAAGAAGCGCAGAGCAAGGGCGTCCGATTCATCTTCTTCATTCAGAACGACAACGCGCACGTTCACCGTATGTTTCGCTTGTATTCTGTTGTTGTACGTGTAAAGATGAGGAATCATAATAGCGAGCGGACTTACTGACGCAATGGTTAATCGTGTATGCGCGGGTTTCGGCGGGTTAGTAACTCTTTGCCTACATTCCCCTTAATTGCAGACAAGATAAAGTTGTGCGAAGTGCAGTATCAAATCGTCACGCAGGATCTGATGATGTCTACTGCCAAGGCGGCGCCACGCAAATTCCAAACGTTGGAGAATATCGTGCAGAAAACCAATATTAAGCTCGGAGGACTCAATTTCAACCTTCTCCTCGAAAATCCTGCGTAAGTTTGACCCATTCCCACTTCCAACAGAACACTATTCAAATCGTGTTGGACGTTTTATTGAGTTTATTTAATTAAAAACTGTTTAAATGATTTCGAGAATAACATACATGGTTTGGAAAGAGTCCAATGTAAAGTGGAAATGGTATATATTCACGAGTTTTGATGGTTGATATCTATCACACACTTGCTATCGAAGGCGTCCTGTCCGGTTGTGAGAAGTTGCTCTGAAAACGGATGTAAGTTTAAAGCACTAAAACGAGAGATACGCGCGATTCTTTCTGTATATGTCGAAAATATCCGCTGTTTTCACACCCGCAGGAAACAAAGCGCGACAGCATTAATCCATGATTTGGAATGGTTTAGGTTATTTAACATTTTGCGAGTGCGCCAGTATCGTAGAATATTCATTACTAAACATCGAATAACCTGATTTTCATAGGTGCGCCTCGGGTATAAGTATACGGTATTCGTATCGATTACTTTTTATCACTCTTTTAAAGGGTCTTTTTGCATTGCAGCGCTACACAGTGGATCACGAAGACGAATCGCCTGATCATCGGTCTCGATGTCAGTCACCCGCCGCCGTTGTCTGCGCAGGAAATGGCTCGCGGTATGAAGCCGAAGGCGCCGAGCGTTATCGGGGTGAGTTTCAACTCTTGGCCTGTTTTGGTGAAATTAATCGAGGATGAAGGAGGGAGGAATTTGCCAATTTTAGCAAATCCTGTCTATTTCGGATGATTATCATGGATACGCCTGTAGTTCTATCGATTCCTTATCCCCTATTTTCTGACTGATTTTTCAGTTCTTTCATTCCATCATTCTCATGTTGTCGGTTCTTGTTTTTTTGTAGATTGCAGTGCAAAAGAAGAAATATGGCTCCACAAATTTCCCTCCACTCTTAATAATCATATTCAAATAGCATTATTGGTATTCGATGACTCAAGTACCGTAATTATTCTCATAGCCTGCGTGTTTTAAATTCAGAATGTAGCCTTTGATTGGTGTAAATGTTACAACGCAATTAAATTGGATTACTCTAGCTTTTAAGTCCGCGCATGTGCTCACTAAATAAATTCACTATGTTCTTTTTCAGTATGCTGCGAATACGCGCCCAATCCCGCTGGAGTTCGTTGGCGACTGCGCCTTCCAAGAATCGCGTCGAGAAGAGGTTCGAATTGTCAGCTAGCTTTCTAAATCCACACGAGTGAATTTCCGCAAATACTCTAGCAGCAAGTTAGATTGGACGCAAATCTCTGTAGTACAAGTTATACGTTAAGGAAATATTTCAGAAATTACGTATATCATGAGGATCATTTAAATTTCCCATTTGAACCATTTCGTTGCAAGACCCAGTATTGCTTTCAGGTGATCGTCGAACTGTACAAGATCGCCTGCCAGTTGCTGCGTGACTTCAAGGCGTCGCGAAATAAGCTGCCCGACGAAGTGATTGTTTTCCGCGACGGCATATCGGACGGCCAGTACAAAATGGTCGGGTTTCTTATCATCGCTTTAGTAATGATTCTATCTTAAATTTAGTGGATATAGCCTTCAGTTTCTGAAATAACCATTTCGAAATTGGGTGGGGCCCAGTTATTCGAGTTTAATAAATTCAGAATCCGAGTCGCTTTCAAAACATGGAATATCAATTCACCTGATGGGTACATTACTTGAGGCTTAACGCAAGATGGTGCTGTTAAGCAGGAAAAGGCTTATGAATGCTTAGTGCATAAATAACAGCATAACTATAATTCAGGACAGCAATGCCGTATTGCCACCTCCGTGATGAATTGAACATTTGAATAAGAATTATTTGGCAGGCTATACAGTCCGAGGCTCCAATGCTGCGTATGGCTTTCAAGGAGGTCGGCGGGCCGCAGTACAAACCGAAGCTGACCGTTATCGTCTCTCAGAAGCGTCACAATGTTCGTCTGATTCCCGAAAAGGTACCTCTCATCCACTTTGTGACGCGACAATAGTACTAACGGGAAGCCGCGCATAACTTTTTGTCCGGCTGTTTATTCGTTGTTTTATCGTGCAAACGTTTGGACAACGCGTCCCCGCTCTTAGTTTGAATCAATTTGTTCAGTACTGATCAATATTGGAGTTGAACCAGACAACACCCTCGAAAATCCGATTTCCGTCCCCTGAATCCAGCTATTGGGCTGGACAAGAAACATCAAATTTCGGAGGAGTTCCCTTGAGTTCCTCCAAATATGACCCGCTCACTACTCTCGCCTTTGCATCTTCGTTTGCACTGGAAGGCAGGCTTACAAACAACCCGTTCGCTCTTGAATGCATGTTGTTCCGTGGTTTTATCGTTGATATAGTGGCTACTTTACTCTATGAGTGAACGGCATATCGCTGCAGGTCGACCCGAACGATAGAGCACCCGATCAGAACGTGCCATGCGGCACTATCCTGGATCAGTACATCGTCCACCCGAGATACACCGAGTTCTACCTGAATTCTCACCGCGCCTGCCAGGTACATCGCCTTTAATATGCCATTTCTATTTTTAATTAGACATTGGTGAATTTTTAAAGAGAAAGATATCCAGTTTAAAGTGTAAATGGTGTAATGAAATTTCATATTGCATCTTTCAATGCTTCCATAGTTCTGTGGTTCTCATTTTCTGTCGAATAGAAATAAAAGTTGCTTTCATTATATTTACGCGAAATGGAGGGCAGTTATATTATTAAATGTGAAAATGAATTTGAGTTTAAATGCCTGATTCAGGGGTCGGTAAAAACGCCGCGCTACACGGTGCTGATCAACGAAGCGAAAATGTCGTCGGACGAGTTGGAAGGTCTGACGTACGCACTGTGCTTCGACCATCAGATCGTCAACATGGCGATCTCCCTCCCGGCTCCGGTCTACATCGCCGATCTGTGGGCAACTCGCGGCAAGAACAATTACAACTGCTTCACGTATGTTTTGGTTACTTTTTTGCCAGATTGCCTGTCAGAAGTCGCTAATAGGTGTCTGGGGCGGTTGCGAGTTGGGAGCCTCAAAATACTGTAGGGTAGGAATTATTGGGTGTTATTTATTTTTGGTGTATTGAGTCCTGCGGAAGATCACTCAAGTTACGTATCATAATTTTTCTACCCTTACAGTATGGTCTATAGTTGGCATTTCTTAATCAGTAACTGAGAGCCGCAGGGAACACCGTAGCGCACTTATTATCAAAAACTATTAAGCACGTTCGCTGTGGCATTTATGCTATTAAATTTTATCGCTACGGTACCAACGCTTCATTTTTTCTTGTTACCGATTAAGGAATTACGACGATATATACCATTTCCACTCTAAAACGGACACTTTCCAAATCAGAAAGGACATTTTTATAGTCAAATAATATAGAAAATGTCCTTTTTGATCTGGGAAGTGTCCTCTTTGGTTTGAAAACTGTCCGTTTTAAAGTGGAAAATGTATATATCCAATTGGTTTTAGTAATAGCGACGAGAGCAGCGACTCTGCGTTCTCGACGATCAGCCAGGGTGGCACGGACTTCAGCGACCTGTCGAGGCAGCTGGCCTACGCCGGCAAACCGCTCGCCAAATTACGCGTCAACGCCTAGTTCATCCTATGCCATTTTCGTTGCCTTTCTATCTGATGTACTGGTTCTACGATCGGCTGATTAAATCATTGGGCCGGTTTCATATCGCGTACTTTAACTAAAGTCGGAATTAACGCAATGATAAAGGATAGGCCGCAAGTACGACTTTAGCTAAAGTACGCGATGTGAAACCCGCCCATTGATTTAATAGCCTGAATAAACATGTATTGCATTTGGTTGGGTATGTTGTATCGTTTGTTTATGTTGGCGTATTCACCGTTCGCGTTTCCGCATCACGTTTTTGCCTTCCACAGGATTGAGTGACAAGTCAATGACAAATGTACAGCGTCGCTGCGTCTTTGTGTCGATTTCTGCAGCAAATTATTCTTCTGACTTGATGCAATATGTTCATAATCTTTGAGTTAGCAATCTTTTTTAATCGAGGTGTTGTCCGCTGTTTTCGGTGTCATCTTTAATTCTGCGGTGTCTTATAAGTGCGGTTTTCTCTCATCCATGACCACATGGTTTCGTGACTTCTTCATGTCGTCAGTTCTTCACATATGTTCGCTTCATAGCCCGTTGACTAGTAATTGAGTGTGACATGCGGTTAAGTAAAAAATCAATAAAAATGGACGGTTGCGCGTTGCTGGCGCGGCAAGTTTGAATAGGGCACTCAAAATTAACACAGTGCGCAACGAAATTTTTTTATCGGCACATTTTCAGTTGAAATGAGTGCATTTTGCGTTGGAAATGACCGTATTTGAAATTTAACTCAACGAATGAGCACTGCTGCGGCTTATTCACGATCGAGTCATGTCTTACTTTTCAGCTGACTCAAAGTGAACATGTTGATATTCATTTTGGACGGGCAGTCTATGTTGACTCTATGTTGCACGTTAAATATAGTCACATAAAGCCCGCGTCTCTGCTGTCCGCCGCAGCGCGCGTAAAACAAAATCATTCACATTATACTGTATCCTGTGAGGGCGTTAATTTTAACCGCCGCTTTTTGGCAACTGGACGTCCTATTATTGTCTTAAGTACTCTGTGTTCAGCCAACGTCCGTGAATTTAACTGTGCATAACAAGCAAGCTTCCTTTGACGTATTAGCGTATCCAAGTAGATACTTTAAACTCGATTGCACTTTGGTCGGCAACTTTGCCGCTTGCATGCCAGATGGCAGTACGGGTAAAGGTAAACAGTTATTAGCTGTGAAATGCAACAAAAAACAGTCCGGACGCACTTCAGGCAAACAGCTTACATTTCAGGTTGATTAAATTAATATGACGCTAACTGTGATACATTTATGTGAGTCAATATGTTTTTGCGCCAATTAGGTTTGCCTCATCGTCTGAAGTCATTTCATAGAGCAAAGACGCGCGTAAAAATGATAAGGCGACTGAAAGAAAAATTAACATCACAGCAGTTTTTGCGATAAAGATCACCAATCACCATTCTTAATGAAAGAAGAGCTACTTAGATCTAAAGGTAGATGATGCGCTGAAAAATAATTATAAGCAAATGGTACTGTTAGCAGTCATGAAGAAGTAAGAGAGGCCGAACGTCATTACTGTTGTTGATTCCTCGCGTTTGAACCGAAAGGTACGCGCGTGCATTCAGTTCGCGCGAACTGTCAGCTCGGTACGTCTGTCCTGGGCGTCCCCGAGGTATCTGTCTGCTTGGACTACCAGTGGAACTTGGCCTATAAAGACCAACGTATCGGTCCCATCAAGGTCAAGTGCATTTATGCTGTTCAGCAGAGAACGCTTCTCTACTACTCTGTTTAACTGAATATGACACTCTCGCAATTAGCGTTGCTGTTCACTGCTAAGACGGACTTGCGGCCGTCTAAAACGAATCTTAGTTTTTTAGTTGTCTGCATTATATTGGCATTAATTCATCAACTGCCTTTGTTTACCCCATCGACTCATATTGGCGGTTCATATGACAGACGGTACGAGGCAGTGGCCGAAGCTTTCAGGTAAGACAATCTTATCTCATAAGCATGCAAGTTATTAATCAATCTAATAAATCTCATTAGATTTTCATAACTGCAAAGTAATCTATGATAATTCAATAATATTTAATCAAATAGTTGTCAAACTTACCGAATAATTATAATAGACGTTTCGCACCGAAAATACAGTTTGTTCAAATGGTTGCGTGACAAAATGTGAGAAACATTGATGTTTTCGAAAATTGTTGCATTGGGGAAAAAAGAGGAAATGAGATGCAAAACTCGAGTTAAAACTCTGAAAGGGTTGGGAAGGACTAACTTTACATGTTACAATCATTCAGTGATCAAAGCTGAACTGATAAATCACTGCCTGCCAGTTTGTTAGTTACTGTTTCGATTGCAGGCGCAACTTTTACGAGGGCAGAGAGCGCGAAGGTGCCAGCTTAGCAGTTTATCACAAAGGGCAGTTGGTAGTCAACTTGTGGGGTGGGTATGCCGATCGGGAAAGCGATCGGAACTGGCAGCGCGACACGAAAACAATGGTCTATTCCGCAACCAAGGTGAGGACGGTTTTGCCTTTACGCTGCGCTGCGCGAAAACGACAGCTATCATTAATGTGTTAATTTATCTCATACTATCTTCTGCTTAGAACGAAATGGAAGACTTCTAATTGATTGAGAATAATTGTTTACATAATTTCTATGAAACTTGATAGGCAGCCTCGTGACTTCCTTGACAATACACGATTATGACAGTGCTTGTTTCATTGTAACAAATCAGTCTATTTATTTGATAACAATTATATGAAAAATCTAGAATTAAAAATTAAGAACTTTAAGGTCGTATTTGTACTTCCTAAATGACGCACGATACATTGGCATTATTAAGCATAATACTGCCTGATAGGCTACAAGGACATGCACATTGCTTGTTAAAAAAGTACATAAATAGGAAATAGGAGGAATTTCGTTTGAAAAACCGAATAGCAAGTCATCTTTTGAAAATGCAAAACACATCTTTAATTCCCAAATGCTTCCTTTGTGTCGACTGGCTTAAACGACAGTTTTTAGGCCGTTGCATCGTTGTGCATTGCGATGCAAGTCGACCGCGGACATTTGTCGTACTCTGATTTGGTAATAAAGCATTGGCCAGAGTATGGCCAAAACGGAAAAGAGAATACAACAGTCGAAGACATTTTGACTCATCAGGCAAGTTTTTGCACCTTTAAGTTACCATATTTCAAGAAAAAATATTATCTACTTTACAGTAAGAATTTTGAGGTTGCCCTCTTCCGAATTTCTTTTGCGAGTATGTTCGCTTCCAAAGTCATTTATCGATCAAAATCGTTGATCGAACTAACTGAATATCGTTCGAATTTTGTTCTCCCGACTAATAATCGATGCTCCAGTAACAGTTTTTGAACGATTCGATGTGTTTAGGCTGGTTTGCCTATTATTGACGAGACGATAACTCTCGCGGACGCGAAGGATAGCAAACGAATGGCGCAGATTCTTGAAAGAGCCAGGCCAATTTGGACGCCG
>NIUQ01000354.1:0-53249 GCA_002796945.1 Plectus sambesii
CCGTTAATTAAAAAAATGATAGAGGGGCAAACATACTCATTAGGGGTCAAGAGTGTTTTAATTAGGGGGCAAAAAGTAATTTTATTTTAGGGGTCATTATTAATTTCATTCTGGGGGCAGCTTCAGTCCTTCTGGGGGCAACATCGATCATTTTGGGGGCAGAATCTTTCGCTTAGGGGGCATTTCTACCTTTTGGGGGCGACATCGATCATTTTGGGGGCAACATCGATCATTCTGGGGGCAGATTCGATTTATTTAGGGGGCAGGAAATTTCGCAGCCTTTTTCATCCTTATAAAAGCGGAAAAATTATAGTCTGCACTTTTTCAACTATTTCAAACTCAAGTTGCATAGATCTAACAGTTCAAGTATGCGCCAAACTGACACTTGCTAAAAAAGTACATACTTGGATTAAACTTGTCGGGCAACATCTTGAGGTCCAATCCAGTCATTTCCAAAGTTTGCAGATTCATCATTTGTCCAATCGTTTGCGGCAGCTGAGTTATACCCGAATTACTGAAATTTTCAAAAAATGAAATTCAGTCTAACAAATTCGACGATGAGCAAACACTGTATAATATGAAAAGCGAGAGAACGAAATAAAATTTGTGCTAAGTTTGAGCATGTTCGCATTAGCGTCACATATCGATTATTTAGCTAATTTTAATCAACACCGGGTATTCAAGTATCCGTAAATGCATAAGATATAAATATTCCATTCATACTCAAATAACAATAGTATAGTATCCGTTTCGATATGTTGATTACAGAAAACTAATGACTATACTAGCTTACTGGACATTCACATGGGAATCCGCGAACAGATCATTTCGAAATTTACTATAATTATTACAACTGGATTGCGTTTTTGTGAAACAAATAGAAATGCATCAGTAGAACTTACTGGCTAATATTCAAAACACAAAGCGCTGTAAGCGATGACACTCCAATCGGAACAGAGGTAAACTTATTGTGGCTTAAGTCGAGATTAGTGAGTTTTTCGGCAAAAACAATTGGAAAGAGGATGTCAGAGGAAGAAGCGATCATATCGCTAAGTGCGCCTGTTGACTTGTTCGCCACCGATAATTTGCGCGTCTGGAATGCTGTCTTTGTTGGTGATGTTGGCTGCGTTTCACTATTCCGCCTCATTCGTAAAAATTTGTTCAAGTTAACTGAACTACTGAAGCTACTGAAAAAATGTTAATTTCTATTAATACTTATATTCTCAACATATATGTATAAACGATTGTAAGATTTAGATATTAGTTAACAAACAAAAGTAAATAACTGGTGCTTAGTTGCTATGCAGAGTTGAATGACGGCGCATGATATTAAATCTCTTTTATAGGTTTTTGGAAGCAAGCTAGTTAAATGCAAATGAAATTTTAAACACTCTTTATTGGCTGCTATTATTATATAGCCTTTATATATTCAAAAATTTCATATAACATTCAATCCTTCTGCTAAGTGATCAGTTTTGCTCTTTTAGCTGCTTTCTAAAGATGGCACTTTACCTTGTTCGTTTAGGAGTGAGCGGAGTTCCAAGCAGATTGTTAGCCAAGTTGAGCTGGATTAGTCTTTTGCACCGCCAAATCTCCGGATGAGGTAGATCCTTGATTTTGTTGCATGACATATCGAGAAAAGTTAATCTTTCCATTTCACATATATCAGTGGCGAAATCTTCCAATTCGTTATCGCTCAGATTAACTAATTGAAGCGAATTATTCCAATGTTTCCTGAAGCCTGTTGGCAATGATTTCAGTAAGTTTCCAGACAGATCGAGCTCTAACTGAAACAAAGAGCAACTAGCAATTTCAACTAAAAACTGCTCTTACCAATGGACATGGCCAAGGCGGAGGAAAATCTCCAATTAAATTTCCGCTAACAAGTAATTTTCGGAGATTGCGGGCGTGAGCAATGTTCGTAGGAAGACTGGCTAACTTGTTACCGGCTAAATTTAAGATTTCCAAACGCTCGCATTTCCAAGCTGAAAGTTCAAAACTTCTTTACGACTGATCGCAGGGGCCTATTTCAAAATTGCCACTCTATCTATCAATAACTGCTGTAAGCGGAGATATGGATTAGACGTAACGTGCGGGGGAAAATTCGAAATGCGCACGTCGCTACTGATCAATTCCCGCGCTTGCAGTTCGACAAATTTTAGTTTTATGACCCAGTCCTTAATGCTTCCATGAAAATATATTATAAAATTTTCAACTTACGTTCCAGTTCGTTTTCGCCAGGCAAAGAAAAGAACTGATTATTTTTTAGATTCAGTTCTGTCAGCGATTTCAGTTGAAAATACTGCACAGCTATAGATTGAAGCTTGGCGTTATTGGATATTTTAACTATGTATAGTCTGAAATAAACTGATTGCAAAGTGGCATCAGAAAATAATGCATAGAGCGCTAAATTTAAGGTCTACAAATGAGTCGCACCATTGTAGAACACTGCTGCGTACGCGCAGCCAATTTCGACGCAAAAATATTATGATCAAAATACCATAAATTTCAATCTAAGAGCAGTGTATTTTATATAGGGGACATCTTATCCAACAAACATTGTTAATCCTCTTATGCGCTGTGTTCAGTTGCATTTTTCTACTTAACAACATGTAAATATTTACTTTACATTTATCAATTATGAGACACCGACGACGCAAAAATTGCATGCTGATGAAAAATCGACAGTACTTACCGATCGCACATTGGAACAGAATAGCTCGATTGAGGAGGGGATAAAACTTCCAACGACTCGCAATTACTGACGACAAACTTTTCAATAGTTGAAATTCGCCACGGCACAGTAGCGGGTATTTCTTTAAGCGGATTACCAGAGAGGTCGAGAATGACAATTTGCGTGCAGTATGGCTTGAGCCACTTGTCAAAGGACAGATGACTCAATGATTTAGCAGACCATTCAACTTTGTTCGGAAACTCTTTCTGTAAATTAAATTTGAAATGGAAGCATAATCAGTGTTTGTAACAATATAAACTGCTCCTCAACAGTCAGTTTCGCTTTACGAGGCCTCTTTTCTGCCTTAAAAAAACGTAAATATATAATCTTATGCCATTTTTTGATTCAGTATCAGAACAACTCTTATAAATGAGATATCAGCGAGGAGACCTGCCCAGAATATTTGACAGTGCTGACATCAAGCGAAAGACGCGTCACCTTCAATAATACTTACTTGACCGTGTCTCAGATAATCTAGCGTCGGTTTGCCACAAACTTCAACGACTGGAAGGCTTATCATTGCTCCTTTGCTCAGCAAAAATTTGATGATTGCCCGATATTTTTCTGAAGCAATATGGCATCATGAAATATTGCGCAAATAGTAAAAAATATAATTTTTATCATTAACTTTTATAGTTACTATTAATATGTTAGTGACATTTTTGTACACACCATATATATGCAGGGGGGCTAAGGTGATTATTAATGCTCAATTCACGTCCCTAAAATTGCGAGTACAGCGCGCGCAACGAATATGCCAAGCTGCGCATCATAACTTTCTGAAAGTTCTCTCTTTCAGTCCACAACTTTGCGAGCTTTTTCTTAAGCTGATTAACTATTTACATGGCCTTACAACTCAGTTCGTCACTTTTGTACTCAACTTCTTCAACTTTGCAATCAATTCACACGCAAAGTTGACGACACAGTAAAAGAGATGAATTCTGACACAATGATGACTAATTACGGTGAAAAATTCAACAAAGCACGAAGGACGAAACAAGAGATTATTCTCACTTGAAAGGCGCGAATTGGAAATTTTATTTAAACAAAAGAGATTACATGGATGATTGTACAGTATCTCAGTTTGACCTCGCGCTGCAATCGCAATTTTGCTGGTTACTTAAGCGGCAGCGACAAAGGTCACTTTAGCTCGCTGTGATGTCAATCACGAATTATGAATAATAGTGCTACTCCTTCAATTTGAAAGTACTTACTGCCTTCGCCCTTCGGAGCCTTTGATGCGTTTCGAAATGCCGGAATTAGCAAAAGTTTATTGCGTGTTATTCCATTCGCTGCTGGAGATGTATACGCCCCATCATCTATGGCTTCGTTCACTTTGATTTCAGGTCTCCACCAATGCTTAACCAATTCCAGACGCGCATAAGAAACAGCCAGGTAGAAGAGCAGTGAGTATGCAGGCGACTGCGGATCGGTCAATTCTGAAAGCGAAAAGAATAGCGTCATATCCTCGAATCATCCAACAGACTTAACGGATTACTGCCAGTTGTTCTTGAGTGGACGTTTCAGAATATTCTGATGCGTAAATAATGAATTGCATCAGCTAGCTAAATTAGGGCAGCAACCGCCTCTTTGCTGATAGGTAGAGCCAAGTAAGCACGCTTTCCGTCTGCGCGCAGCATTTTTCATGGAAAATAGTGCGCGTCGATAACCTCGCTTAACACATTTTTATTTCACAAACCCTACTATTACTGCACATCTTCTGCAAATATTAAGTTGTATTTCTCAACCTTTGTGCTTTGTAGCAAGTAACTTGGCGATCGCTTCGTTGCCGCAGCTGATGGCCGTGTGGAGCGGACTTGAGGGAGAGCTGAGTGTATCATTTGTATTTACTCCCATGTCGATCAGAAGTTTCGCTTGGTCGCCTCGGTTGTGACGGGCCGCCAATGTCAACGGCGACCCCTAAATGAATCACTACTTCGTCTTCATATATAGTTGGCGTTGAAACGGCTGAGGCAATCACAATTAAATTAGCGCAAAATGCGATGATTGGTCAGATGTGGCGTATACTTGAATATCGATCACGTCCATGTCACAGCTGACCAATCGGCGCGCTTCTCATAATTATATCAGCATCAGTAATTGTAATTACAACAGTTTTACAAATTGGCTGTAAACTGTCGTCGGGGTCTCGAGTATGAAAAGCGCAAAACTGTTGGCTCACAGTGTACTTCTCTGAGTATCCGTTGAGATCAACTAAACGATTTGTGATGAAATAAGTGGCCACGCTGTTGTGCCCTTCCGCCAACGCCTTGTGCAAAGGGTGAAAGGGGCAATTGATGAGCAGTTTCACTTTGTGCTCTTCATGTCTAAAAATATTTCGTAAATATTTTTAAGAAATAAAAAGCTCTATCCGCTATATTTGCCCACAAATTTTTGCGGAATATAATTAACCATCTTGATTGATTCGAAATGTGCAAGTAACTCGAAACGAAATGGTACATGTAAGCGCAGTTTTCATCGTAATTGTTCCTCGTCTGTATCTATTCCTTTTTTTATAGATTCCGTCTTTTTATACAAAATTGGGAGCTTGTGCAGCTGCCTTGCACTATGCCAAATTAGCAGGTGCAAAATATAATGGCCTACAGATCATACTGAACCTTGCTTCGCAAACCTGAAATTCCAAGAGCAAAATAATTTACATACTCGTTTATAAGGTGAGAAACCAAGTCGACGTCATCAATTTCGATCGCTTCATGCAGTTGACCAAAAAAATCGGATTTCTCTGAAAATCGTGCCTTAACGGAGTTTTGTGAAAGTGTAACAAAGAGTTTAATGCTTGAGGAGGGAAGAAAGCAACAGAAAGAGTTGATAAAAAAGAAAATAAAAGTGAAAATCTAGGATAGAAAATCAGGGTCACGATGAGTAAATAATGTAACTGGCGAGAAAATAAACGCACTGCAGTTGGCACTATGCAACTTAGAGCACTTACTTTCGACCGCCAAACTGCGCGTTCGACCCCTCGACTGGCGACACATATGGAAAAGTACTCGTTGGCCATTCGGAATCGCCTTGATTATGGTTCGAAGTTCGCGTTTGTGCTTGCGAAGAACAAATTCGTTTTGAATACCAATGATAATGTCTCCTGCAGAGGAAAAAATAATTTGATACATTAATGCAATTGCAGAAGAGTGGGGCTGTAACGTGGACGAGAAATTGACCGTTCCCGTTATAGCCCTAGAGATGAGCAATAATGGAGTGAGCATGACGAAAACAACATGACATCATGTATCACCTCGATTAATGAGAGAAACCGATGCCGGACTGCCTTCGAGGATTTCATAAACTTCCACGTTTCCTTCTTCGTTCGTTCGCAAACCAAGTCCAAACCCGTCCTGACCGGCCGTTTTCACAAAATCCGCAGTAAAATAGTCGCCATCGGGGAGATCGTTTGCTAAAATAGGGCTGTGAATTGATTTTACACGTCAAGTTTTTCTTACTTCTGTCGCAAGCTTGAACAAAAACTTTTAAATTTGTATTTAACAAAATATAAATATAGAACAATAAAGGCCAATACAATGTTATAATATTACCACTTCCATCATCAATGCTCCGTCTTCGTTCATCGCTGATCGTCGTGTTCATTAGAAAATCAGCTCAGTTTGCATGCAAATGCTTTCTGTGCCGAGTGTTTACGACGATCGAACAGACTACACTGCGGTTGGGGTGATAAGGTACACTAACTTGCATCAACCCACGTATGAATGATATCGATTGCTTTTGTTAAGCCGTGCCTGGCGGAGCAACGGTCAGAGCGAAGGAATAGCAAACGCGCGCTGTGCCAAGTTATCGTCTTCTTTCGTTTTTGCCCAATAACTGACTAGCTGAAAGCTTCCATTTGTCAGTGCCCACGATTAATGTGCATTAACGAAATGAGTAGTCATCGATCAATTAGTTCATATGCTCGAGTATCATTTTGATTTAAAGTGTATTTTGACTGCATTGAAAATGCGGAGGGGAAATGGCCAACGAAGGACGCTTCCTACTAAAGAGGTTGTATGAACAATTACGATAAAAATCTGGATAAAACTGGGTCATCTATTGCTGGGATACCGCCATTTGAATAGCTGCGTGTGAGCGAATGATCTTGTTTAAAATGACTTCTGCGCATTTACTGGCCGAAACAGAATGAAATTGCTTAATTTGTGAAGCGCTCGTAAAGAATTATTGCAGATCACCAAATGTTGGCTTTTTTGGCGAAAGTATTGCAAACTCAAAAATCTTTAATGAAGCGTAGATTCAGACGAATGACGACGTTGTGGCTTCGCAATAGAGGAAGTCAATGCGGGGAAACACAATTAATTAAAAGTAAGAACAGGTAGCTTCAGGCGAACAGGGCTAGGCGAGATGTAGAACGCGCAAGATCCAGATTTATGCAGCGCGCGTGAGTCGTGACTTGACTGTTGCCGTTGCAAAATTACAATTGTCCATTTCGCCGCCACAAACGTGCGATGGAGCGGACGGGCGAAGACCATCCCTACGACTCGTACAACAACCGTCCAACAACCGCAACGGATGTCAACCGGAAGCATGAATACATTCCTTTGGCAAAGTCGGTTAATCAGTCTCCTCAACTCGAGTATTTAGCCAATGGTGAGAGCGTTTGCTTCTGAAGTTTTATTTATTTCAGTTTATTTTTTTGTTTAGCAATTAATAACTTTTTCTAAGTTCATTTCTTTGGGGATTGAGTACAAAGAAGAGCTGGTGCCGATGATTTATATTTGAGACATTTGCTATAGCTCGAAATCTTCCTACTCGAATACACAGTTTCCGCTCTTGACCGCCCAAACTTGTGCTCCCAAACTTTAACCTTTCTAACCCGTTGGCAAACGCTGAAGCGAAAGTGGATAACTGTAATAGTAATATTACGAAATTATAATCACGTGAATGACCATCAGCAAAATTAGTCGCTAAGTAAGCATGTTGCTTGACTGAGATATTTACAGATGCTGATAATCATATTAACTTAACAGCAACGCAAACAATTCAAGATGATGACGAAGAACCGTATTTGTTTGCCAGCAGCCATCTTCTCATTGTGAATAATGACCAACGAAATTGTGCGACCGCGAGGAAATGCTGGGGTACGGACATTCTCTTTCAAGCGTTTGTCGATTTTCAAACTGTATAATTATCGTTTAGATTCTATATCACTCGCATATCGATGGCCACTAATTATCGTCGTTCTCTTTCTGCTTCTGCTCGTTTTCGCATTTATCTTTGCATATTTTTTCACTTCATTTGCTGTTCACATTGGTGATGACAATGATTAGAACATACACTGTTATCACTGTTAGCACACTGCCGGAAGTCATCGTTGCATTTCTGATCGACTTAGCTCAATTTTATCAATGATAACTTGTTCATCGTCCATATTTCTTGATCGTTGAATGCCACTGTGCTAACTCGTGCCATTTCAATGGGATTTGCTGCGGATAAACCATGAGGTAATAGAATGCTTTGTGAGCGTGAAAGTTACAATTTGCTTTTCGATAGCAGAATCGCTAATTGCAGTTTTGCTCATTTGAGGGCTGTATTGCTAATCTGTGGAGAACTTCTTTTATTGATCTACCGATAAATAAGACATTCAAACTTTTTCTCTTCAATCACCAATGACCGACGGGCGCAAATATCGAATTTTCGTATCAAAACTTCCGTCATTCGCAATGAACAAGTCGACATTTTCCGGCAGCCATCGCACTGGATTCGTCGGCAAGATGTTTGTGATGTTCTCCGGTAAGTTGTGGTTCTTTCCGACGCCGGTGGGCGTAGCAATAGTGACATTATCGCGGACCGACGTATAATACTGCACTCGACCAGGATAATCGACAAATCGGTCACAGTGATGTTGAATCAAGCCGACATAGGCTGATTCCCCAACGTTCAACAGTACCTCTTTTTCCGTTTCATCTTTATAGAAGCAGCCTGCAGAAGAATATGGTAAGTATCAACGCGCCCAATTGCTTCGGTCACCAAGCAAGCACGAAGCCATAATCGGCGAGCTAAGGAGGGAATCCAGTAAACTGATGTACTGCTCGCCAACTCCTTAAGTTTTGCTCTGGTATAGGTTTTTGAAGGGGTGCTATTAAAAAAGTAAAAGCTTAAGGGGGCGTACTATAAATCTTTCCATAGCTCATTCTTGCTTTTCATATTATTAATACATATTTATACACGTATCGGTTGCTGATTTTATGTTGCACATTGATTGCTTACCAGTAACCCAAGTGCCTGAAGCAAGGCAGATATGTTGAAATACGCTGTTGCGATACAAATTGCCGACGTGGTACTCTGTTCCGTTCACAGAGCAATGCGGTTCTGCAAGAAAAGAAGCTATTTATCTCTCTGTTAATATACTCTGATTAGAGATTGGTGAAAACTTCTCTTTTCTGAAATTTATAAAGAATACTTTATTCTGTAAAATAATTGTTTACCTACCTTGCATACTCTACATGTTATTGCATGCAATGTACTGATTAGTGCCGTTTTCGGATTCTCTGCTCGCGCTCACGGATCTACTGACGTAATTGTATTTCTTATTTGAAAATAAAGTCTTCGAGTAGTACTACGACTGCCTCGTATTATAGGAAATGTTACTAATAGGTAATATTCATATCAATATCGGAGAACAATGTATCCTTCTCAACCAGCAAGAATTATTTCACTTCAATAGAATTCTGGTTATGGTAATCGCAAAACTATAGAGTGCGACCTCATAATTATTATTTTGCTTATTATATTCAAGTTCACAGCGTAAAATAGAGCTCCAATAAAGTTTCAGTGTTAAATTTTGTGAGTAATGAATGCCGTCTCATATTAGAAAGAAGGAAGCGAGAATTTGAAATCGAGCAACAAGATAGATCTCAAAGAAGACGCTGCCTGAATTAAAGTTGAGCTACCTTGTTCGTATCGGACTTTGTCGTCGGTCACTTGACAACTGAACCAAAAGCCATTGATGGTTTCGTTGCCGTTCGCGGATATCTCTTTTTTATTTGCTCTGTCCGTCGCCACGCACCCGACCACTTCGGCTTTTGATGTTGAGCAGTGATAACTCCAAGTTTCGTCATCAACCCATTTATCTCCTTCCACTTTGCATCGACCGTACCAGTCGCGGCAGTCGCAATTTGCTGCAAGACATTGAAGTAAAAAGATTAGTATCCTGTATGAAGTCGAACAACTCTCACAAAACAGATGTGCTATAGACATACTAAATATGTCAGATATGAAGAAGTGTAGCATATAAAAATCAAAAACTGCTACCTTTTACGACGGCCTCTGTTTTCGAAGAGCACAAAGTCGGAGCCAAAATTAAGAGGTAAAAGTAAATCATCGCTGGTCGTGACATTGAAATCGAAAGGTGGACGCGTTCGAGAAAGAAGACGAAAATTGAAAGGCGGAGGAGAACAAGTATATTGACAACGCGAACCAGTTGCGGACGGAAATCGAAGTGATTATCAGACTGTGAAATGATGATTCTTTGTTATTCAAGAAATAACTATGAATCAAATCAAAACTTTGCCTCTGACGTTTTTCAGTTTGGTTTTCAAGCCCCGAGTGCTGAAGATATTTCTTTCAGCCCGCGGAATTTATTTCAACAGCTCTGATTGCTAGTAGCTTCTCAGCGGTGCTTTGTTTAATAGTGAAAGACAAGCGACTATGATTAAGGTAGCGCTTGCGGTGTGTATTGATGAACCCGATTTACTGTTTAATTTTGGCAAGTATCCTTTGTTTCTCTCTTTATTTCACTGTCTCATGCAACTAAGTACGGAACAGCAAAGTCTAATAACATCCTTGAAAGCATATCAACGTTATACATCTCTACGGCGTGTGACTCGTGGAGTGTCGCCTAAACCATTATTCGCATGTCTTTTCTCATCTGTTCCTGCTATTGTCTTGCCACCAGCTTGTGTCAAAAAACTCACCATGCAGCATCTTCATCTGGGTCGAACGGAGCAAAAAGCAAGAAAAAAAATTTATGAAGTAAAAAGCATGGCTCCCCTGTTGCTTTTAAACTGGAGGCTCAAATCGCATGCGGCCCCCTCAACAAATAGCAGAGCTCCCCTTGGTTCTAGTCTCGCTCTTCGGTGCACTTTTAGGAACAGTCGCAATAAACTATAGAGTAGGTTATAAGAAGCCGCGTACCATTTATCAAGTTGTGTCCCTAACTCTAATTTTGATAATACAAAAAATAGTGCACGAATCCTAGCGAGAAAGTAGCCTGAGCTATTACCTTTTTATTGCCATTTAAACCCACGAGTATATAATGCCAAGGATCTTAAAGCTATTGATTCACGAACTGAAGAAAGGAATGATTCATGGATTAATTCACAGACTAGATATCAACTAGAGACCTTTCTTTGTAGCTAATAAGCATATGAGCTCTGTCCATGGCGCATCTATTCTAACTTAAGTAGCATATGTGTCATTGCAGGTAATTAAATGAAAATCACCTAATTTACTAATGCAAGTCACTAGTGCGCGTAATAGTGAAATAAGTCTCTTTTATCCGGCTTCTGCCTCAGCAAGTTGAAGAATACGCTATACTTAGCACAATGAAAAATCCCAGCCTCTTATTGTCAGGCCTTTCGTCCTATATTGTCACTCTTTCGAAAACAGAACACACTATTCGTTGGTCTGCAGATGACGTCATCAATCGGTTCCGTAATCATTGGCCTGTGCTTAGCGGTGATATCTGTTCCTGGATTCATTTTGAACATCTTGCTTATAATATCATTTATTCATGGCGGTTTTCTGCGTCCTGCTCGCAGCGAAATTTACCTTATCAGTTTCACAATGCTCATATGCGACACTGTTCAATTAAGCAATGTGCTCTTCTATATTGCTCCCGCATCGGTAGCTCAGGTAAAAAGTGCCGGAGTATTTGACGCTCTGTCCCGAATTCGCTCACAATCCGCCGAAATATGATAAAATGTAAAATATCTACTCTACCCTGGTCAGCTATTTCGTCTCAGCTAATAAATTTCAACAAAAATAGTTTTCTGCTGTGATCATGCAAAATTAAGTACATGATAGACATACTGATTCTGTCCCGCTGGAATTTGGCTGCTGCTCAAAATTTTTAATAATTTTTTCTCAGAGTGAACCATTTTCTGATTTTTTCTCATATAATCAGTCGAGAGTATGCTTCTGATCTTTACATATTATCGAAAAAATATAATCTTAGATATTATTTCAAGTGGAATGATCTAATAATCAACGCAAAAAGCGTAAAGCGGAATTATTTTCTTGAAGAGCCAACCAATTTTCATCGCATAACTCTTGCTTGTTATGCCAATTTTCAAAGCTTCTATTTAAAGTGATCACTTTGATATTACCAAGCGAAAGAAATGGCATTTAGCAATCATAAAAGTATCATATCATTCGTAATGTTGCTATTTGCTTTCATTATTACTAGTTCGGTTTTCAGGTAATCAAGGGTGGCTTGCGATTTGAAGAATGTATTTCAAACAATAATTTCAGGACGTTCTCTATCCCGGACTTGAGCATGTTTTTGGTTTCTCAACTATAATGAATTGGTACGTTTACTGGTCGATGCTTAATTTGTCGTCAGTCAACAGGTGAGTGACATTCAACTGAAATATCCTTCATCACATTTGCTATTTTCAGACTGGCTCAAATATGTTATCCGAACTTGTTATGGCTGTTTCCGCGAAGAAATGTCATCGTTGCTTGCATCATAGTGTGGCCGTTATGCGCTTTACTGGCGACAACAAGCAGTTTCATCCTTCCCTGCTGCGAGTAAAGATAACTCTCTTAAAGTTATTAACGACATAAATATGATTGCAGTTCGAAGCAAAGGACAAAGATTATGTCATGAAAGCCGATAAACAGGAGCCTTTTGTAAGAATTTTATCTCGAAATGAAGCCGAAATTCTCGAGATTGAAACTTATCGCATTTTTACTTCTCGGGGTGTTTTGAGAAATGTTAAAAAATCTTATTATTATTTGATATCTACAGAAGAAGAAAGTTTCATACTTTCTTGGATACATTTGCACTGAGCAAATTGTTATGTGTATTGTTTTAAGGAAGATTTAATATTGGAAGCAAAATGGGGGAATACGTGCTCACTCTTCCAATATGAATATCTCATTAGATAAATGCACAAAAAAATGAGATAAGACCTGCGAATACAATCTTCTTATAATGTCAGCTTCTGAAGAAAAACTATCCTTTCCGGCTTCTGGCTTCTCCTCCCAAATACTTTCTTGTTTTGAAGGGAATGCGTTTGCCAGAGTCCATCTGAGCAACGATAAAGTTGCCCTGAACCAGATAGTACATGGAAGTTTGAGAGCAAAAAATCTCTCCGAGATAGGCCCCTGGTGCTCGTTGCCACTTAAAATATTAAACTCAAACACATTTCGTGTTTCAATTCACTTGCGGCTATATCTATGTTTTGCGTGCATTCTAGCCTGAGGCTCAAATGAGCAACGCTAAGTCATTTGTGAGAGAATAAAGTTGTGGTCTTTTGTAGAACTATTGCATCCTATCAAACGTACAGTTACAGTTATGTGGCGATTGGGGATACGTTCAACTATACGAAATGGGGCGTCGACTTACCGACAAACATCATTTGCTCTTCTACTGCAGTATTCTGCTATTCAATGGTAAGTTGGTGTGTTGAAACTGCTGTTCTTAAGCGCTAAAATTGCGTTAACTTTTGGTGAAAAATATCATTCGGATTAATGAGGCAAGCAGCAGTTCGGATCGCTATAAGTTAATAAAGAATGTTCATACTTCAGATCGTTCGCTGTGTTCACCAACATCGTAAGAAAATTGCTGACAGTCTGAGCGAGAAGGATCTTCAGCGTCGAATCAAGCAAGAATACGGCTTCGCTCAACAATTCATCGCCATCTCCTTCGCCTTCGCATTGACCTGGCTGTTGTTCATATTCTACCCAAAAATTTTACCAGAAAACGAGCCAAAGTGGTTCGTCCTTTCCGCAGCTGGTGTTGTTATTAACTCGACTGTCAATGGGGTGGTGTATGTCCGCTTTAACCGAGAAATATCCAAAGAGCTTAGAAAGCTACTTAGATTAAAGAAAGCGTACTTTACTCAAGTAGAGTCAATCGCACTGCAGCAAAATGTAACGCATGTTCAGGTGCCAGCACCGTCAGGTTCTACTGCCACTCCCCTGGATGACAGTATCAGGCTCACAAAATCAAGTGAGAACTATGTGGCTAGAAGTGCTAGAGCATGATTGAATGCGGAGAGGGGATTGCTTACTCGGGGATCAAATAGCGCTAATCTTAAACCGACAAAGACGGGGGAATATCCGCTTTTTGTGATTAATGACTGCTTAAAAAGTGCAATAAAATTATATTAAAGTGAGCACTCTTCAAACCTTGCACTTCTGACACTCCTTTGTTTGACAATATTTCGCAGAAACTGTCGACAATATTTATTTCGAGCGAATAAAAGACAGTCGATATCTCCACATACACAGAATGATCATTTTTGTACAGCATATGAAACACGAAATTGATCAGTATCGAGACAATTTGTCAAACTATGAACAATGCGCAATATCGAAGATATTCCGAGATTCGTAGTGAGCTAAGTAATGTTCTCAACATCAAAATAAAACTATTAAACCGACCCAATTGCGCTTACTTTTACAATCTTTGTTACTTATTTCAATATAGCTCAGCTGCTTTCATCTGGCTCGACAAGCGATGCTCCAACTCTTTGCAGAGGTCATATATGACTAAAACATGACGCTCAACGAGCTGAGTAAATATCTCAGCGGCTGAACTGAAACAGCCCTTGTGCTATTTGGCCGCGTCAGTTATTCAGTTGCCCGAAATTCATTATGAAGATTATGCAAAGTATGCTAGTAGAACTATTGCTCGACGATTTTTGTGCCACGGCGATTGAAGGGAGGAGAAGGAACCAGTTCGAAGTCGTTGTTGACTTAAGGGTCCGGCAGACAAACCGTGCGATGTATCTAAGCTGCGGTGTCGAGCTGCCGTCGCGTGTCTCTGGCCTGAACTTCTGAGAGATGGACTTACCCAGTGTGTTCTTCACTATAATCGTCTTAGCCTCGTTTTCTTTTGCCACAGGTCAGGCTTAAGCATGATGATAGAATATTGAACGGAACCTTAATCAAAAGAGATCTAATAACAATGACAGATTATGTTTATATGTAACGCTTAGCTGCTATCTTATTCTTGCTACCATCGCCTTGATCTGCTTGTCTATCGCTACTCTAATATAAGACGATCCATTCTAATAACACCAGTGATGTATAAATGATGTGATAAGAATTTCATTTTTAACGTTAGCACCATTAAACTGCGTTACACAAAATTCGACACTTGATTGAAGCGAATTCCGATCCTTGAATACTATGCATTCCATGTTAAACAGCAGCCTGCTTGAACAATTACAACGCTGTCGCTTTTCAGGAGCAAAAGACATCTGGTGTCAATTAGGTAATCACAAAGAGTTCGAGCCCGAAAAATGCCCATCTAACACTGTAGAATGTTTCAAATTCAAGTGTCACGGCGGACAATGTAAGTTCAGTTAACTCATAAAAATTATCACGTTATTGTTTACAACTATTCTTTCAAAAATTTGGACGATGCTTCATCATTTAAGTTGAAGGGAACAATGTCGTTGAATGCTTTTGAAACAGATGTAATAATTGAGCCCATAATTCACTATCATTGCATGAACAGGCATTCTACAAATAAGTATGAATTTCCCGATTTTTTTAACACATACTCGAGTCGACATGATATGTACAATTAGTTCCCTTTCAAAACAAAAAGTGCCGACATTTTAACTGGTTACATGCATCAACAATTTTTAGCAGCGCCTTTTCGCAAATGTTATGTGCCCAAGTGCTTTGTCATAAAGTCTAAGCTACTCGATGCCAATTTAGTCTATATAAGAGACTGCTTCACACTTTTGCGAACTGTTTTACCCATGTTGATACTTTGAGATGAGTCTGCGCACACTGGACCAGTTTCATAACCTTTAGCGATTGCAGAATTGCGAAATTGCGACATTGTAAGCGCGCTAATTGATTGGAAAATCGAAAATAGCTGGAAATCACCGAAAATGACCAATCAATACCTTACAGTTTCACAATTTCGCAATTTTGGGATTGGAATAGTATTATGAAATAGGCTCTAGGACAGTGAGATCATTTTTCTTTGCCCCTCTCTTAACTGTAAATCACAATCGAATTGTAGGGCCTTTTACGATTCGCGGCTGTGGCGTCACTTCGGATACAACGGCTGTTGGCTTACCCGGTGAGAGCTGCTTCCAGGCCGAGTCCAAGTGTCAGCAGCTTGGCGGCACTGGGTCGTGCCACTCTTGCACTACATTTCTGTGCAATCTTTCCTCAAACAACCGATGGTCTTTATTTGCTGCAGTGGTTTGTATCGCTATATATATTCCTATGCATATATTTCTCACTGCCTAGTTCAAAAAGTAAAAACATGGTTTACCTTCAGGAGTCGGTCGTTTTGTGCACTATCCTATACAACGCCCTGATAAAATTAGCACTAAGCACAAAGTATTAAGGCGCTAACTGTGAAGTAAGACATACGTTTTTGCCGACAGCAATATCTTTAGCACCTTCTAACTCACGAAGAAATCTCATACACAGGAAGGTATGAAGCCATTTCAAGCACGCATATTAGTTAACTCTAAAGACTGAATTGATAAAGAAGAATTCGGGACGCACCAGTCTCTGGGGGAGTACGTCATAGATTGAACGACAACACAATCCTCGTCAACTATATGTGCAAAATGTGCTAAAAATTGCTTAATTACAGCCAACTTGCCACGAGCAAGAATAGCTATAAAACTTTTCGATACATATTTTGGAGCTAGATATGACCGTTTTTCCCTTAACATTCGTCAAATCCGGAATATGATTAGAATGCTGAATGGAGGCAGTAGAGCTCAGAAATCGAAAGCAATAATTGACGCCAGGCGTCTTGCTAGCGTATTTAACGAAAACAATAGACAGTTATCATAGAGTGCAGTTTGCGAATCATAATTTATGAGCAGGGATCTTTGTCGTGGTTACTGCAGACAATGGGGCAAGTCGACGTTTTTATATGGAACAAAGTGTCCTAAGTGGAGCTAATGCGCACTGTTACCCATTGCCCCATACAAGAAAGGCAAATCACGAAACCATGGAATTATCACTGAAGGCAGCAATTCTGATAATAGGTCAGTTTCTTTTGATAATTCTACGGAATTTTGCGATGGAGCTATCGCATGAATTTACTACGAAAATTTCTATCAAAGCAATATTAAGGTGTCATGTGTGATCTGGGGGTTCTAGTTGATAACGAATAAGACTAATAGTGTTACGACTTTAAACCGATCTGTACTGGATAGTCGAACAAAATACTCGGTAATTTTAGCATATGCAAAAATACTGATTTAAATCGACGTGCTTTATTCGAAGTGCAAACTGGCGAGAAAGGACAAAGAGGGGGCAGCGTAAGGCAGAGGTGGAGATATTTGAGATTTGAAGGCACCTCATTTGTAGAGCATTTTAAGAAAATAAAGTTAGTTGTAAACTATTCTGCAATTATTTACTAACTGTCGTCTCGCACCTCGCGAAAAGCTTGCTTGGGAATGTGAAACTCCTTCACTTAAGGATCAGTAAAAATAATTCCGGCACTTCTCAGAAATTTTCAAAATGCCGACGTTCATTTAGCCTTGTCAGCATGATCTTAAAAGTTGCTGTTGCAGTAGAACTGGGATTTTGCCATTCTGCCAACTTGGTAAACAATTGCCACCAATGCGAGAAATCGACTGGACTGAAAATGCTGATAACTGCTAGCGGAAAGTGTCTCGATTTAGGAAACACATGCACTGATTCGTACTTCTGCCTTAAAACAACAAGTAAGTTGACGTGAATTATTCATATTTACACTCAAAAAATTTTGTCCTTCAAGCATCGACTAGTCAGTGGACAAAGTAGAGAAAAGAAGAATTTGTCGTTTATTTCTGTTATGTGTTGTTTCGGAACTTTTACAGTTAATTACGTGAATAGAACGACGGCTAAGATAAACTCAGATACTACTCTCTTTCAGCAAAGTTGTTATTAAAGTTTAAGCGAGTTTTATACTGCCCAAATGGTTTGCCCTAGCCTCTGAAATTCCCATCCTCATGACAGCCCGGTTATCTTGTTAAACTTCTGATTGCTATTGAGCAGTGGTAGACGTGGAGGGTAAGACAGAGAGGGGAGACAAGGGTACGCACCCCTCAAACACCCAACTTGTACCTCTCAGGTGTTACTGGCGAAGCATGATTGACTGTTACTTTATGATCCCGATTCTCCATACTTTGATAACTGTCTGAACTGTGTCTGCATAACACAATTTTTCATTGCTATACAGCTCACATGGACAAGGGTGGCGAACATCTAAAAGCGCATAAGATGGGCTGCTGGAATTTCACCACCGTGCCGGGCAATATCAACGCAACGGCTGAGAGCGGCAAATGCTACACGCAGAATTTAACAGAAATTATCAACGGCTATTCAACGTATACCGAGATGTGCTTATGTAGCGACAAGGATTACTGTAACACAGCGGATAGAAAATCTTACGCGGCATTAAGCTGTCTGATCCTTGCCGCTTTATCACTGTTATATTAAGCAGAGTCGTCATCACAAGTGTAAGATTTAATACGTAGCTCCTGTTTTTGGCACTCACAACACGCGGCTACGAGAATAAGGGGGTTGCGCTGAGGGACTCGGTGATTCGATCGGTTCGTGGGCGAGCTTGGATCAAGGTGCCAATCCGAACGTTTAATTAACCTGAATCTCAACTGAATTTTTAGCACTGCGGTATTTCTGTACATGCTTTGTTGAAATAAAAATATCTGCTGAGTCGGTGTGACGCACGCATTAAATGGCAGGCTGACCGGAGCCATAATTAATCAACGATTTTGTGCGTCATAGAGCAGGTACAGTCACGAATGCTTGCGTCTGAGCATAGCAGTCGGTTACATCGTTGTTCCTGTAAGCGTTCGAGCAGGTTGGTAGCACATGCCTGCGCAGTCCAAATCTAATATTCAGGTTTGATATTTTTTGAAAATCGTACTCTTAATGTATAAAGCTGAAATCTTAACCCCGCCCGGGTTGTATCTGTAACCTTAGATCCGCCCGCATATACTTCGAAATGAGTATTTCATTACAGTCGGCATTATGAGTTAATAAGAGACGCAGCATCATTTATCGACAGTCATTTTATCTAAAAAATCTCACCAATATTCTCGACAATCCGTACTAAAATAGCAATAGTCGTTTTAGGCGCAATTGTAAGCAAAAATTTTGCAAACATCGTCATTTCCGCACGATTAAGGTACAACAATGAAGTTGAACTTCGACACAATAAAATCAGACATAACAGGAGCAATTTGTCGCTCGAATTCCAAGTTGATATAAATCTGCTTGGGGACATCAAATGGGTAATTCTTCTTAACAATTAATTTGGCGTCACTACGGGTACCAGCTAGCTCCAGTTTGTCCGCAGCAAAGAGGGCAGTATCGAAGATGAAATATGAAAGATAGACGTTGCCATCGTCCGTTTGGCGCATGTCGACTTTCGTTAACAACGGTGAGCGTAGTGAGAAATCACCCGGCGAAATTTCCAGCAAACGCAACTGATCGCTATCCAATTTCGATATCATTGGCTCTATTGCTTTGAATGCCTCATCTGTCATCAAGTTATGCTCGACCAATTCGTTTCCTTTTCCCTGAAAGTTGCAATCTTCGAAAGGAATTCAATGATTTGGTCAAAATATACCATTTTCACTTTCGTAAGGGAAATTTCCAAATCGAAGAGGATACTAAGTTGGAAATTCCCTTATTAAACTGAAAAGTGTCTTTAGGAAAATGAAAATGATATATAAGGTTAAACGATGCGGGAGGAAATATGATTTGGATTACTGTCTGATTACACTCAAGAACACTAAAAATGTAGTCCGGCAACCAAAAATAAACCGTAAAAATGATGTCTTGTTATAAAGGCAAGCAGTCATTCACATTCGTACGCAAGTTTCTAAGGGACAAATGACTGTTCTTTGCCCATCACGTATCCAGAGCTTCAGTTAAATAACTAATGTTGTCAGCAGTAATCATAGCGCTACTATTTAGACTTTGGTGGAAAAAGAACGACTCGATAGCCAATGTACGATGACGTCATATAATAATATCGCGAGCAGTATGGCTGCATTTACCATAATTTAAAAAATTTTAAATCCTGTCTCTCCGCAACAAAAATTTCACATAACAATAAAATCATAACTAGAACCAACCTCAGCGATCTTTCGAACAATGACCATAACCGCCTGCTCATAGGCCTCAACCATATCTCCCATAGAAAATTCACTGAACACTTTCATGTTAACCAAACTGGCTTTCGTCAGAGACCACACAACGCCAAGATCGTTAAACAATGCCGACAGTCGGGATCCGTTGGGTTGGAGGAAGGAGGCGCGAAAGGGTCGATCGGCGAGGTAGAAAGCCTTGACTTTAGGCGCGCCGGAGTTCTGCCGCTCAATGATCTGCTCCATGCGTTTCTTTCCCGCCTCGCACAACTTCGCGTGCACCGCCGCAGCGTCAAAGTCCGCATCGCTGTCAGCTGGCGACCGATCAGGCAGAAAGATCGGCAATTGCCCTCGAGATGAGGCCTTATCCCCTGACGAAAGTCCTCTGCAGGCGATCAACACAGCCGCTGGCGAAGGATGGCATTTTGTACTTTGCAGAATACATCTGCGAGCAGTTGAGGCAAGCATTGAAACAACTGTGAAAGAGACGGTTCGCTCTAATAAAGATCTCTTTCATAAAGAGGAGAGGTAATGTGGATTAGCTTCCTCTTTTTGAAAAAATCTATTCAAAGTTCTCTTTTAGAAATTCTAATCAATCGTCGGCAAATTGTTGCGAAGAATGTGATACAGTACTGTTAATAAGATTTGTCGTGAGCGCTACGAGACTCGATTTGACATGTTCAGGCACTGTGTTGATAAGCAATCGCAACTTTCGATAAACTTGTTCAGCTTGGATCAATTTTAATCAAATTTTATTAAAAAATACCGAGTTCTTGTAGTCTTCAACCAGTTTATTTGCAAAATACTGCCACTGTGCCTGTTAGAAATTGGTTAATTTCTTGTGCAAATGTCAACACAATAAAACTGTGCGTAGTTACGATGCCGAGGGTTTAGACCTAACTTTGAGCCCCAGCGGTACCAGCGTTTATTGTGAAATACATACGGAGTAACAGTGTCGGCAGATAGACGGGTTAGCGAAGTAGTAATCGCCGCGTCATATAGAACATAAATAGCGTATTATATACAGGCGATAATAGAGGGTATTTGTGTCAACCTTTGTAGGCAAGCGCTTTAAAAAGTTAGTTTTGAAAGATCGCACGAACTTTCCTTACACCCTGTAATTGAATATAATAAAACGCAATATTTTCGAGGAGGTTTCCGACGTACCTGGAAATGGGTTAGGTTAGAAGTAACGCTCAGTCACGTTTTAAAGTGACACGATAGTGGTTTGGGTACTATTAATCAAAATGAGACATTAGCGCCATTCCCCGCCGTTCCCCGTTTTTCAGGTTACTTATCTTTAACGCATCTATACTAACCAAGCGTGAATACGTCTAGTTTTAGGTCCTGTTTTAGGAAGTATGTAAGTAAGTTTCCTAGCGTATGTCCCGCTAAGTCGCAAGGTTCGGTTTTTGCGGGTGGGTTTGAGCCCGCCATATGAATGCTACAGTAGAATAATCCGGTCGGCTGTCGTATGCCTGACACCGGGATGTTGCCAATGTGGAAACTACTGCAGCAAAGCTGCTTCCAATTCCCCGACCCGCAAAGGGATGAGCACCTTGGTTGGGTGGTGGGTCTCCCTCAGCGGGAATTGTATCCGCGTCCTTGAGACTGGTGAGTGGTGCTTCAGACCACTGCACCATTCGTTTTAGGTTCTGTTTATCTATATGAATTTGTATATAAATATTGTTACTTCCATGCGTGTATATGCTCAGTTGTGAGCTGTGTGTAGTGCTTGAGTAGTGAGTTGAAACAAAGGATCGGTCTTTGGTTCTGTGAAGGGTACAAGTCCACACAATAGCATGGGATTACGTGCAAAGACTCTAAACGATAAAAAAAAAGATTGAAAAGATCTCTGCGGCATGCGGTGTGCAATTGGTTCAGACCGATTGCCCACCACAGCATTATAAACCCTCCTTGCAACCGAAATTTGGTTGCACTCCCCACCATTGTAAGCATCCTTTATCCTAGTGTTTTAGAAGCATTATCCAGTGTTTACTCTGTCAACGACGCTGTATTAGATTGCGTGGCATTCGATTGTAAGTTTCGTTTTGGCGGTATGACGCTAGCGCGATTAACTGAAGGGAAAAACTACACTATATGGTTGAAATGAACCTTATCTTAACAACTTTCTTTTGCTTGTTCGTAAAATTTTGCACCAGACTAATACCTAAGCGCACCCGATATAATCTCCTAAGGCGTCTTAACGAGGATTCTCTCTGTCTTAGAACAATTGCATCACAGTGGCAAAAATGTTGTGATATTCTAATGTGTAATTTGATGCACATTTTCTAATACCTTTTCATAACATTTTTTCATGTCTTACAACATTTACACTGAAGTTTTCATAGGACAACTGCTTAAAGATCACTCTCTAAAGTGATACTGATAATGCAGTGACTGACTAAATTCTCTCCCCCCCCATAATCGCAATATGTGCAATCAACTATCCTCTAGTGAAGGGCTTGTTCTTTGCCTTATCTTTTGATTAAGGCTTTGGTTTTGATGAGCCTAGTGGGCCAGTTTTTAGCAATTTGACCACAACTTAAAGAGTGGACTGGACCAGTTTATGGATGATGGCATCACCAGCTGACAATATATCAACTAGATAAAAATTGATACATTGCTTCACATGGCTTGACTGCCTCACCCTTCACCATTGTCGCGAACGCGAGTGACAAACACTTAGTGATAGATGGTTGTGCGAATATTCTAACGCCTTTTAACCCCCCCCCCCCCCACCTCGGCCGTCAGGCGGCACATACATAACGATGGTAGAAGGCGGTAACGCAATACCCGCTGATCGCACTCCGCGAACCACTGCTGTACTTTTGACGTACCGGGTTTTTCCGAAAAACCGCCCCCCCCCAAATGACCGCCCCGGGGGCGCTTTTTCGGGCTGATTTTCCTAAAAAGCGCCGGGACGCTAATTACGATTTACAATTTATGTTCGTGGCTCAGTACAACAAGTTAATTATTAGCACTTTTATATACCGTTTTTAGTAGACATCGTAATTAATTAAAGCACAGCTTGTTTCTCTCCGCTCTGTTACTTCGTCGCTAAGAGTAGTGACGTTTTATTACGCTTTTTTGTTAATAAATATAGAAAAATGCATATATGGCATTTCTAATACTTTCCAAAATAGCGCCCCCGGGGCGCTTTTTTGGATTAAACTTGAATTCGTCAAAAGTGCCCAAACTAAAAAAGCGCCCCGGGACGGTTTTTCGGAAAAACCCGGTAATACCAGCGGATCGCTGTCGCTCAGTTCACGAAGGTTCTCTGCTTGAAAAGTATGCACTTCGATCTAGCCTGTCTAGACCTGTTTTATGTGCTGAATCATCCGTTGGGCAATGTTTCTGCCTTGCAGTCAGCCTTGCCATTCGATATATAAACTGTGTAGTCAACCGGTTGGGCTGCGGCCCTATCTCATTTCTCTGTATAAGTAAAGTTATTCTCGCAGAAATAAATACTCTCTAAATCTTGTTCATTGCAATTCAATGAACACTTCATTAAAGAACAATGAATTATTTTCTGGTACGATCACAATGAACTAATTCATTAATTAAATGAACGAAGATTTAGAGAATAGCTATCACGGAATAGTGACAATTTCTCCGTCACAACAATCGCATACTAAAATCTTTGTGCCTTTCTTAGCATGCTATCTTTAAACTCAACAAAGCTCACGTGCTGAGGAACGACTGTACATAGGGAGCTCACTCACTGTTTAAACCACTCGCTAGTTTTAGCGTTGGGGGAGAAATCGACTCACCCGAGCTGTCTCGCACTCACTATGAACCACGAAATTATTAAATTGTTACTGTTATGTCAGTACCTAGGAGTATAAAGCTGAAAAAATGGAGACAACCACCGGAGTTTCTCGTAGTTAGGCCCCGGGGACTGTACGGGAAATATCAGTTTTTAGGTGGTCACGTGAAATTCGAAATTACGCCTCGGGGCTTAATTTTGCGAAATGCTTGTAACTTGCTGCAGCTTGATATTGTTTAATAATATCGTCAGATACTATTTTAATGAAGCAGGGCAACATTAAGCAGCAACTTTTGATCATTTTCAATCAAAAATCGCGTTTAAATGTAGTTTTACATGCACATCTACTGTTGTCTCGATGCGCAATTACGATAAAAGATTGCACGAACGGCACCGTTCTATGTTGTCAACCGAATATTCTTAACTCCGAAATTACGCTCCGGGGCTAAATATCGAGATGGTTTTCAAATTTAAGCTCCGGAGTGAGCCTAATTACGAGAAAATCCGGCACCAATAGTGACAAAACGTCACAAAAACAATGCTCTGGCAACTAATCAAGTTTTTGCCTTATTGCAATGATAGGAAGCGCTCAAATTTATGGCATTCACACATTTAAATTGAATTTCGAAGTAAAAAATAGAGCACGCCTGATTAACTGGCCACATTAACTCTACAGTTGTCAAAATAAACATACGATTGGTTGGCCCATGGAACCACTGCTCAGTTTTTCAGCATATACAATTAACGTAGGGCGCTGTTACAGTCTGATCAAACATAGGATACGTTTTAATTACTGCCCAATACTGTAATAATCAACTTTTTGATGTCTTGAGTTTTGAAGTTAATTAACATATTTTTGTGCTTGCACTGTTTCTTTGATATGTAAAGCAATTATTCTCAGTAGAATAAACTGTTAAATTTAGGTAAGTGGAGGCTTATTCAAAGGTCTTGAGACATGCCACCACAAGAACCGACTCGCGATGGAAACCAAGAAACTTTCACCGTTGTGGAAGATGAGACTGATGAGGTGGGTTTGGTTATTTCTATTCTTGTGTTATTAGGAACCATGTGGGGATCAGACATGTTTTTTAATAAATTGCATGTTGCTTGTGAAATTATTTATTTCATTAAATTTCATCAGTAAATATTAAGTATTTTTGCCTAATGTTTTCATGTGACTCTTGAGTGAGCTGATCATAACAGTGTTTTGTCAATTCAGATATTCCCAAAGCGCTAATCTTCTTTCTTTATTCTAAATTCAAAAATTAGTAGCACTGCCATATTTCTTCAAATAATCCAGTCACTTCATGCCCACTTCATGGTTTCACTCTTACCTTACTCCGACATAGTTCCCACTCCTGGCTGCTCCAATATTAAGAATCAAAACATAACTTCATACACTTCTGCATAATATTTGGTAAATATAAACAAAGCAAACATTGCGAAAATATCAATACCTCTGAGGGCATAAAAAAGAACTCAATGCGAACTATTGAACCTTTGTACTGTTTTTATCATAAATTCTGATTTTAAGCCAGTGGAACTTAATACTAGGCTTTTACAGTTCTACCGCTATTTAGCTCCTATTGAAGACCAGAATAGGCTGATTTACTCCTAAAATGGCAGAGTAAAATGGGACCCAAACAGAGAAGGGGAGGAAAAAGGGAGAAAGAGCCATAAGCATAGAAAATTTCCTGCAGGGAACTGGCTCCAAAATTCAGCCTTGGCTCATTAACTTGATTTCACAGCCTAACCATATTTTCCTATTACAGACTCTTAATGGTCCAACTCAATTGACTAAGAAAGTTTACTACATATACTGTGACACAAATGCTGTAAAGCGAACTAAGAAATAAATGACCAATGCTTAAGAACATAGTGAGACATTTTTGCTGATTGGGAGACTAGCATATATGACCAAACTAGAGAAGTAGTCTATACATACATCATGATTAGGGCTGTAACGGAGACGGTGAAATCCCCTTCCCCATCCTCGTCCCCGAAATTACTCGTCCCCGGAATTCCCGATTCCCGTCCCGTTACAACCCTAATCACGATAGCTCAGTAAAAAGTGATGTAGTGATATGCACCTATAACAGCAATCGCAAATGAAAGAAATATCGGTTTACCAGTCAACTAAACTTGTGTGGGTGGGAGCTTTTTGTGATAGTAGGCAGAAGAGCTGGTGTTCATAAACATATAGTGTTCACAAGGGGCAGTGGTGGACTCTTAGACTCTTAGACAGTCAGCTGAATGGCCTGACTCTTAGATAATCAGATTAGCATAGGGTGTGTTGTGCATGTGGCATGTGTTGTGTTATTTAAGTAATCTAAAACAATCAGATTACACAAATCTAACATAACTTTTGAAAGGTATAGTGGAGTAAAGGAAAGTTAAGAGTCCTCAAAATGTTAGTGAAAGGCCTGCTATCCCCTTCCCTTCCCACGTCTACCTGCCTTTTGCTGAGGCAGAAATGTCCTTGAAATGGGGAAAATATCTCAACTTTTTGTCTTCTTTATTTCTGCCTAATTTTGGTATTTTGTACCTAAAAATGACCAGAAGAGTATGGAATTTCGTGTTATATTCAATTTAGTCCCTCAAGGCACAGTTTATTCATTAAAAAGTTTTTTGACCGTCAATGTTGTTTTGATAGAACCAATTTGTTGTATCTCTTTTCACCAGTTTTGTGATTTTAGAAGCAAATGTCATTCACTGAAGCAGAGAATGAAATTGAAATGTGCGTTCGCTTGGATCAAAGCCTTGATGAAGTTATGGCTAATTTCTTCCAAGGGAACTCTGATAGAGATCTGAGTCGTGACAAAACCTTTGTGGAATTGGCCTACACAAGCAAACTCCTTGAAGTCTTCCCTTCGAAAGCTGCTGTCCATGTTGATGGCGTTATTTCTAAGCATGACTCCAAAGAAATGGGCCATTGGCTAGAAACATTTGATGGAGACTCAGTATCATCCAACAGCAATGATATCTTTGACCTCTTTCAAGATGAGCCATTTGCACAGAATTTAAAAGACATTAGCAAGTCCAACAACAGCATTGATAATGACAACATTTTCCAGATAGTTTCTGCAATCTTTAAGGAGAAGTTTATGGCATCCACCAACTTACCTGGTGAACTTGGAATCTATCGTGATATTACTGTCTGCACTCACAACACAAGGCTCTCTTCAGTATTTTGCGATGCACTGCAGATTCTATGGAAATGCTGCATCAGTCAAGATCAAGAGGTGGATATTAAGCCTGAAGTTGAAGATGTGCATATTGAGCACAATTTGTTTGCCCGAGCTGTGGAGGAGTTTGTAACTAATTTCAAGATCAGTGGCCGTCATGAAGCTTTTGAGCATGGATTCATTAAGAAACACATCAAGTCCATGTTTGTTCCATTAACTTACCGAGTGTTTGAAGAAGATGGCCACCATGTGCTTGAAGTTAGTGGCCGCAAACTTGTCATTAGTGCATTACTTCCAAAGATTGAAGAACAATTCAAGGATCACCCTGAGATTTCTCAAATTCGATTTGCTGCTGTCAGGGATATCTGCATTAATGAAAATTTGACATATCCAGGCATTTGTGTTTCTGTGTTAGCTCCAAGTGTTGTTATCAAAGGCAAAGTTGAATGGGATCTTTCTGGAGTAAATGCAGCAGAACAAATTAGTCTTCAAGAGAAAGCTCCTTCAGGCAAAGATGAAGGAGAAATTGGTCAAGATGGCAAAGATGGAGCAGCTGGTGGCAGTAGTGGAAATTTTGCTCTTTTCACAAAGGAGATGCTAAATGCTGAAAACTTCCACATCATCCTGAATGGAGGTAATGGTCACAAAGGCCAAGATGGTGGCGATGGTGCCAATGGTGCAGATGGATATGGTGAGAAATTTGATGAAGTATTCTCATCATCCACCAAAGTACTTATGTATTTTGGTTCATTATCTAACACAGTGACTGGTGGAGTTGTTGGCCGTATTGCTGGTGGTTTCGAGCGTCAACGTATGAACAGTGGAACTATCAATGTGGGCATCAGTTCAACTTACTACCTCTCCACACATTTCATGGAGTACTATGAAGGCACAGAAGGCCAGCCTGGTGGTAAAGGTGGTCAAAATGGCTGTGGTGGACAAGGTGGGAAGAAGGGTGATGTTAACTTCGTTAACACTTCTGGAGGAGAGAACTTTCCTGTTAAAGTGACTGCTCAAGATGGAAATGATGGTGAATCTGGCAAGCCAGGAAAAACAGGACTGCATGGCAAAGATGGTTGGGATGTTGGAATTATGAGAAAAACGATGGGTGGCTATCTTGAATATGGCAAGAGTCATAACGAAAAGTTTAAAATTGACATGTCAAAAGATTACACAGATAATAGTGTGTATGTGCCATCTTTATACAATGGTAGTGGAAGCTATTGCTATGCTGGCATTCAACCACAAAAGCGACAACGCAAGATGCTCAATGACAATGAGAAGTATTGCGAAATGAAGACAGATGCAGAGAGAAAAGGTGATGCCATTGCATGCAAGTCAACAGCAATTAGCATGAAAGCACTGGAGGAAAAATTTAATGCAATGAGCAATACAACCCAAGAGCAGAAGATGGAAGTTTCAGCAAGCAAGGAAACTGACGCTCAATTGAATCGGTTGGCAATTCACATAGATGTACCCAATGAGCCAGCATACACTGAAAAAGAGCAAGCAACCATTCCATGCTTACAAAAGGAAGATTTTAATATCATATCTAAAAATCTTGATAGCCTTTGGACAAAACCAGCAGAGTGGTCTGTCATTAGTGATTTCTATAAAAAATGCAAAGCTGACTTATCAACTGAAGTCATTAGCAAGTTCTGTAATAAGTCAGCAATTGCTTACCTCCGACACAAGCTAAAGATTCATAAATCATCTAAAGGTGAATTTGCTCGCTGTATTCGAAAATACATCCAATCTCAGAAAGGTGAGCAGAACAGGGAATTCCAAATGCTCCAAGTGGCTCATCAGGCTAAACTCATTCACCAGCTTGAGACCACACCAAACATGAACTGTTCCAAGTACACAGAACCATTTCAAGGCAAAATACATGGTTTCTCAGCTTGCATTGACATCTTGTTTGATGCTGAACTCAGCAAGCAAGTTATCAAGGGTGTGCTGGATGATTGTGTAAAACAGCGACTGTCATTTGTTCAGTTCAATGTTCTTAGAGATTTCTACAATGCTTTCAAGGTGCTGTCCATCCAGAAAAAGCCACTTCACAAACACCAGCTTTATTTGGAAAACATCTTTGATGCCTTGACTCAAAAGTATCAAGTCACAGAAGTTATGAGGGAATTGAGTGCATTTGTTGAGAAGGCAACAGATGCAGAGCGCAGCAAACTAGAGGAGATTAGTGACACCTACAAAGAAACTATTAAAACTGTTTTTGATTTAGATGAAGCAAAGTTTTTGGAAAAGCTCAAACTCCCATGTGCAAAAGTGCTCTTTGTTTTTGTTTATTTTTACTCTCGAATATACAAAAATGTTGCTCTGGCCACTGCAATTCGTCTCATCTCTGAAGCATCAACTGATGAGAAGAAACTAGTTGAATGGAATTATTCATTTGGGATGGAGTTTGCTATACAAAAGTGGCTCTATATTGCAAATTCTGAGGAAAACTTGAAGCCCTGTGTTGATGAGATAAATAAATGGGGCAATCTCACTGCAGCTGGTCGATCTCTAATTGCAAGTGAAACAAAGACCAACTTACGGATCTATTGCAATGGTCAGTTGATTGAGAATCACAATGCTGGAGGTGTTCATGTTCACCATGTTGCTCTTGATCCTCAGACTGGTGATTTTAAATTACTTGTGTTCAAAATGAAGCATGTAGAGCTAGTCAACAGTCGAGCTCAAGCTGGTGATCAGTTTTGCACTCGTATTGAGCATCTAAAGAGTGCTGGATTTGAAGGCAATCAGCTATTGGAAGAAGTTGATGGCAAGTTTAATGGTAATGCAGTCAGGAGCCCAAGTCAGCCTTCACACAACAATAGTGTAAAAGAGTCTGGTGAAATGGATAAGAAGCAGTCAAATACAAAACCATCATATGACAAGTTCTTTGATATAGGCAATGGCCATGATCAGCACTTCAAAGAACATCAAAAACAGCTACTATATATCATCAGCAACACCCTCATTGATAAACAGCATCTTGAATTACTCTGTGCTGAGTTCCCTGTCGCAGGGCATCGCTTTGTAAACTCACTGCTCACTGTATTTGCTATTGAAGGCTGCCACATTGATTCTGAGGACCTAAAATTTTTCATTGATACCATATTTGACACATGCATATTGGGAAACTATCGAGACTACCTCTTTGCTCAGCTCTTCCTTTCTAACACCCAAGATTGCTGGCTAAATGAGTTTTTCATTTTAAATTGCGAAAATTCAATGCAATGCAAGATCAGCCGCCCAGCTGAGATACGAGCACGGCTAAACCAAATCTCAGATGATCGCTTGAAAATACTGTGTGCCAAAAAGATGCAACAGGACCCACTTCAAGAAGCAGAACTGCTTGACATTCTTGGTCTGTTGAAAGATGCAAAGCTAGCCTTCCCTGAGTTATATAGTATACCTATCACCAAGTGGGCTGAGATTGTACAAGGCACACATGTGTACAATTTGCTACGCAGAAAACCATGCAAGTTAATGGAGGATGATCGTAATTTGTCCCTTTTTTGGTGCTGCAAACTGGCAGAAACTTTTGGTCCTGAAGAGGCACTTCAAGTTTATTCATTGTTGGCATCTCAGATAAAGCTTGGAACTGAGGAAAAGCCTTTGCTTATAAAGTTTAAAAAATTTGAGGATATGAAATTGACGCCATCAATTCTTGGCCGCCTTGTTCAGAGGCTTTGCAACAAAGAAATCGCATCTGGCTCTGGGCCAACCTCACCTAGCAGAGTCTTTCGGACAATATTGCAGGTGATTGTAGATGTGAATCCATTGCCCACATATCAAGGAAACTTTAAGTCAGATGAAGCCATGGCGGTGGAGTTGCTGATTCCTCCAGAGCAATCACAAGTACGAAAGCTCACAGCAATATTGGGCATTATGGAAAAAGGCAATGAAAAATCAGCAACATTTGACATTGCAGCAAGTTTATTGAAAAGTGATTTCCAAGAACACGATAAAGATGAAGAATCAAAAGAATCAGTCAGCAATGATGCTAATGACAGCCATAACCATGAAAAAGATGGTGATAAAGGTTTAGACACTGAAACTGAGGAGGAGAGTGATGAATATTATACAGAATTTAACATTGGAAGAGGAAAATTCAACTATATATATGCAGAGCACAACATTAGTGATGAATCCAATGAGGAAACAGATGGTGAATACAATGATGAAAATAGTGAAGATGTTGCAGTAAAAGACAATACTGATAATGATGATGATGATGAATCAAAAGAATCGGTCAGCAGCGATTCTAATGACAGCCATAACTGTGACCAAGATGATGACAAAGGTTTAGACATTGAAACTGAGGAGGAGAGTGATGAATATTATACAGAGTTTAACATTGGAAGAGGAAAATTCAACTATATTTATGCAGAGCAGAACAATAATAATGAATCCAATGAGGAAACAGATGGTGAATGCGATGATGATGATGAAGGAGCCATTGCTGCCAAAGAGGAGAAAAAAGGCTGCACTCAAAGCAAGAAAGCAAAAAAAATTGCCATTAGCCATATCCGATCCTCAATGTTGGATGATGACTACAAGATGCTGTTAAAAGTTGATGAGGTCATTTTCCAGAAACGTCACTTCCATCTTCGTGATAATCAAAAGTTGGCTGTCCTGTGTGCTCTAAAGTGCAAAGGTAGCATCTTGCAGCAGATAGCAACAGGTGAAGGAAAATCATTGATTATAGCTGCAATTAGCATTATTTCTGTGCTCAAAGGACACACAGTCAGTATTGTGACAAGCTCATCAACATTAGCAAAGCGTGACATTGAATCGCCACCACCCAAAGGTTGCCTTGACTTGTATAATGCATTTGGAATTAGTGCAGGACATGTGTGTGTTGAAAGCATGGATATTAGGCAGCAGGTATATTCAAGTAATAACATTGTCTATGGAGATCTGACAGGTTTCCAGCGAGACTATCTGCTTGACACCTTCTATGGTATGAACATTGTTGGAAGTCATGGCTTTGACGTTATACTTGTTGATGAAGTTGACAGCATGCTTCTAGATCAAGGTGGCAATATGCTCTATTTATCACATGAGATTGCAGATCTTGAATTGCTGCAACCTCTCTTTGTTCGTATTTGGCACATTGTGTGTGCTGCAGTTAACAGCAATGGTGAAATTCCATTTGACACTAAGAGTATGTCAAAGCAAGTCTATGAAAGCATATTTCCAACCATTCAACTTGACCAATTTAGCAAACTTCTGATGTGCTCAGATGTTGATGCGGCCAACCTTCGAACCAAGCTCATAGAAACCAATGTGGTAGACATTGTGGGTACCTTGCAGGTGGAAAATCAAGGTGAACTAAGTACAAGAGTCAATGCCATCAAAGATGTTTCAGAAATAATTAAGAAACGGTTACTATTTGTCATTCAATCAACACTTGACGACCAGCGCCTCCCAATACCAAAACATCTTCACCCATTTGTCAAACGCCACCTCAATGATTTTGTTGACAATGCTAAGGCTGCCTTTTTTTTGCAAGAAGGCGAAGGTTACCAAATTGATGTTGCCCGCCTAGACTCTTCAACCACATATGAGCCAAAAGTGATAATTGTTGATCAGGGAACTGGTGTTGATTTGCCAACAACACAGTGGAACAATGGTCTGCACCAGTTCTTGCAACTTAAGCATGGCTGCCGGTTGAGTGCAGTCAGCTTGAAGGCAGTCTTTGTCTCCAATGTCTCATTTCTAAAGAAGTTTGCACATCTCTATGGCTTTTCTGGAACTCTGGGTGCTGCTGTTGAACGTCAGCAACTATGTAACATGTATGGACTTGAATGTGTTGCAATTCCATCATCACTGCCCAAATTGCTCTATGAAGAGTTTAGCATAGTTGCCAATGAACACAGTGCATGGATCAGCAATGTGTATGAAGCATTGTTAATGAAGCTTAAGCAAGGCCGATCCATACTGATTATATGTGAATCAATCAAGCAAGTGAAATATTTGCATTACAGTATGAAGAAGCATGCAGCAAAGTGTTTGCATGATAATGAGAAGATGTTCAAACCCTTCAAAGAAGCCATTCTATACTGCCGTGACAGAGAAGCCTTTGAATATGGTGATGGCACAAAGGAACTGGAATGTTGTCGCATCATCTTCTCAACAAATCTGGCTGGTCGTGGAACTGACATCAAGCTTTGCAAGCAACTTGTTGAAAATGGTGGATTGCATGTTGTAGTTGCCTTTTTGCCTGATAATGTGCGTGTTGAAGAACAGGCTTTTGGTAGAGCTGCACGATGTGGAGAACCTGGAACAGCCCAGCTTGTTGTTTGCAATGAAGAAGACATCACTAGTGACATTTCTCGAATGAAAATTCATAGAAATGCTGAAGAAGTTAAACGCATCCAGACTGTGACAACATTCTATGAAAATACCATTAAGGTTGAAGAAGAATGCTTTGGCAATTTTGCTGATCGCTTCAAGCAACTTACAGAACAGATGGATGAAACTGAAGACATGGATGAGGCAATGAAACAGCTGCTATCGCGTGACATCCTTGATCAATGGGCAGACTGGTTGGACAGCCAGCCACGTGAAGGTCAAGACAATGAGGTCAAGATAGACAACTCTGCACAATTTGCAAGCATGTTGAATCTCCCAAATAACAAACCTCAGCAACCACTCAACAGAGTTCGATGTGGTGTACTAAATGTATTAGTTGGCCACTATGATCAAGCTGATAATGATTTTGACTATGTGATTACAAATTTCCCTGACTTTAGCACTGAGGCCAAGTATTACAAGGGCTTCCTAGTTGTGAAACAAAATAGCATAACAAGTGCACAAGATTCTGCATATTTACAAGCAAAGGCATTATTTGAAGATGCTAGAAGGGGATTTCTTCATCGTGCTGACAGCTGTCAAAAAGATCGCAGCATTGTAGAAAATTATCGCAAACGTGACCAACATCATCGATTTAAAGTTGATATCTTCAATCAACAGCAACTTGAAACCAGTCAAATGATGCAAATGTTTGTCCAGAGCATTGAAGACCTTATTGGCGGGCGTATTGACCACACCAACTTTATATCAGAAATGGTTAATGAGGAAGCAGCTCTCAAAATTTTTGAAGCATTTTCTGACAGATCAATATTTACTTCACCACCCATCAAAATGCCTGAATTTTGTGCCCACTTTAATGAAGACAATGTCAAAGATTTTGCTGCAGCTAATTTGTCAAACCAGCAACAAGTTATCTCTGCTCTAACTGAACTTCAGAAATCACAAAAACCTATCAAAAAGTCAACTCTGTCAACACTTGCAACTCAGCCAACAATTGAAGAGTTTTGGCAAATGCTTATAGAGAAGTCTCTTATCAATAATGTCCAAAAACATGTATTTGTCAATAGCGCCAAGTTTGACAACCTGAATCCAGCTCTTGTTGAGTTGCTCAGTGGATGCAAGATTGCTCAGTCTGATGGTGAAAATGATTCAACAAAATCATCTAAATCTAGTTACTTGAGATTCTTTATGCATTCAATGGTCACTGCCATGGATTCATCGTGGATTGAGTGTCATCAATCAAAAATTTTTGCTATTATTCCACCCAAACTGATAGAATTGCTCACTGCAATAGGAGCTTTTATTCACACAGAGTCTGCCATACTTAACACGCAATCATCCTCTGAAAGCATTGTGTTCACCACATTTAGTACCATCACTGAAAGCGATTTTGTGGCTGCTGGCGTTCCTTTAGATGATGTGAAACAAATTCTTGATAAATTGGTCAAGGCTGATGTAATGTGTAAGAAAAATGATTTTTACACCTTAACTGCTGATCCAAATGTAGAGAAAGCTGAAATAATTCAATGCTACATGCCACTGGTGCATCATTTAATCAAAGTGAAATTTGCCTATGTGCTTGCATATAGGCAATTGCGAGTGGACAATGATAAGCTCATCCTTCCCAAAATTCAGCTTGGATCACAAAATGATGCTGCATCATGGCTGTTTGATCTCATTGATGCTGGTGTCTTTGAGCATTCTAACATCAATTTCAAGGGGTTGAATGACAATCTCCAGAGTGACGGCCTCTTCAATAAGCTAAAAACTGCAACTGGAATGAGCAACAAGTCAGGATCCAATGTTGAAAATGTTCTTCAAAATGTAAAGGGTCAACTCTCTTGCCTCATTCGACCAACTGATAGTGGCTCAAGCAAGAGATTGGCCAACTCCTATGAGAAGATTGATGGTGCAACTGCTGCCAGCTCAATTGAGCAGCAGTTCAAGGCAAAGGCTGGAGTTGACAAGTTTGAGACAGTAGATGCCAAGCTTGTTGCACTATGGGATAGGATGGCAGCTGCTAATTTGGTTGGATTGCGTGACACCAGTTTGCTGATGGTACATGGAGCCACTCATATTATTGAATTCATGGAACAGGCTTACAGTGCCAAAACATTGTGGAAAATTGCTCTTGTAGCAGGAGCTGCATTGATTCAGCTTGCAGCTGGCAGTGCTGTCATGATTTGCACTGCTGGCAGTGGGGTGTTCCTGTCAAAATTTTTGATCAGTGAAGGTATGCATGTGTACCATTTAAGTACTATAGCCTTCATTTCTTTAGTCAATCTTTGCAATAATCAGTGATTTTTTAGGTATCAGTGACCTAATTTTTGCAATAAAGGGTGCCTGCACTGGTCATGTAGGCAGCTATGCCCAACACAAGATCACCAGCATGATTGCAAGCGGCATTATGTGTGGTGCAGCAGCTTGGATGGCACATGGATCAAGGTTCAACTCTGTTGGACATGGTCTCTTTGGGTCAGGAATGACCACATCAGCTGGTGTCAACTACTCTGCTCTCAAAGGTGGAGCATTGATTGCGAAAGCTGGTCTTGGGAACACCATATGGGAAGCTGTAAAGCAAGTAGCTGTTCAAGCTGCACATGCTGTGCTGAATCTGGCTGTGTTTACAGCATTGCAAAAGGTTATTTTATTATATGCAAACACATGTTCTTCTGATGTCTTTTTATTTCACTTACAGGCGTTACAGTATCTAATTGAAGCAGCTATTCAAAAAGCCCGAGAATACATCCTGTCATTCATTGGTCAAGCAACAGAGAGTGTCAACCACTTGCGCAGAACTATTTTTGCTGTGTTTAAAGAATTTGGCCTTCAACGCGGTCACAAGCTAGTTGATGAATGTGGCAGCTATGTGCTGCAGGCCAAATCAAGCACTGATGACTGGGTAGGCAAAGCATGCGATTTCATCTTCAAGGAGTACCGCCATCTCTTCCTTGGCTTCTGCTCTGGTTTGCAGCAAGGCATGTCGCATGGTCACAGTACCAATGCTGTAGTCACGAAGGCACTCCAGCTCATTCCCACCATATTTATGGTTAGTCAACTAACACAGATGTCAACACATATTATCAGCCGAATCACAAGCATTCACATTGAAATCAATCATCTTGTGGAGACAGATTTTGGTGCAAAGAAAAAGGCACTTGCTGTTAGCACAAAGCCTCATCCCAAACCAGAAGAATGCTCTGAAAAGGATATCAATGCAGCCTGTGATAAAGTTCTTCAATCATGGCAAAAACAACTAGAGAAGGAAGTTGATGCTGCAATTCACCAGCGAATCGCCACACCACTGCTTGCCATGCTAGCTGCAAAAGTTCAAGGGCAGATTGAGTCTGCTATCAAGAATACCTATCACAAGGTGATGGAATGGCGTGATGAGGCCAAAATTCACCAGTACAAGGCGGAATATGAAAAGGAACGAGGTGCTCATGGTTCAAATGAAAAGGATGCATGGAAGCACTATGAAGAAAAATTAACACACCTTATGCAAACAACGCGCAGTCCTGAAGTTTTTAAAGACATCATTGCCAGTGGCGCAAAAATTGACATGACATGTGCATCTGCTGCTGGTGCCATTATCTCACACATCCTTCATGATTGTCCAGTGAGGATGATAGTCACTGATGAGAATGGCAATAAATTTACCCATCAGACTGCAGGAGTTGGTGAAGTGCGCGAAGTGGAAATTGACTTGAGAAAAGAACATTATGGTATGATGTTGCCCTATTGATTGTAATAATCATGCCAAAATCAAACTGTGGGGTAAATAGCAGATCCAGTTAATCACCAACATATTTTTAGGTGACCAACAATACCAAACTGGTCAAAACTCATGCTTATTTGATGCAATATCTTGCAAAGTTCCCGAATTTGGAAATGCTATTCACAATGATGGTCAATTTCGACAGGCACTTGGACATGTATTGACAACTGATCCATACTATCAGCTGCACATTGAATCTGGTTGGCAGTCAATTGCTGTTCAGCAAGATCATATTGGTGGTAAAATACACAAAGTCCATTATGGACAGGTGTGTTGGATTTGAATTTGACCACAGGAACTTTAGAGCTATTAAATAATTGTCTCCATCAATTTCAGGAAGATTTCCATGATGCACCAGAACGTCTGGATAAGAACATAGCAGCTGTGAGCAAGGTGAAGGGTGGTTTCTCACCACATCTTGAACGTGATGACCAGGGTCGGACTTTGAGTGCTGAAGGCACAATCAGAGGATGGAAACAGACTGGAGATGGAAAAGTGGATGGTGATCAGGCCAAGGGAACGTCAGCAGGCAAAAATGTTCCTGCAGGAATGATGGAGGTTGATGGGAAAAAAGTTGATGACCGTGGTCACATCATCCCAAAATCATGGGGAGGCAGTGGTTTGGATCCAGGAAATGTTTTCCCTCAGAACAAAACGGTAAAGTATTTTCCCATTTGCTGTGTTAGGTGCCACACTATGGTGTTCAGATTTTTAATTTTATTGCAAATCATCAGAATGCTTTTTATTCTTTTGATCATCCCATAGGGCGATTATTTTTTCAGCCTACAGTTGAGGGGCGTTTATTGCAAGGTGGGCGATTATTATTTCAATTGATGTTTGAATGAGGCACTTGTTTGAGAGAGTGAATCTGTTTTTTCAATGACCACTTCTAGTTATAAAATCACTCATAAATAGGACGTTTGTGCAATATATTATTGGTCAAATTTGAATGGGAGTTCAGTGATGATCTTTAATGCGCTGGCATTAATTATTTTAATCACTCTGAAGGGGGCAATTATTGAAGGATTTACGGTATATGTCATACTATGCCACCACAAAATGTTAAAAATTCACTAATATATATTAATAGCGCAAAGAATTAATATGGAAACAGCACAATTGGGTGTATTTTAAAGATATTTCTGGACAAAATTCTTACCACAAAGTAAAAGGCGTGTTGGTAAATAATTTTAAAGAGAGCGGAAAACATACAGATTGCTGCTATACCAGAAACAGTAATGAGTTAATAGATATTTTCGGGGTAATATTCATACGCAACATGCTAAAATTGATTAAATTTCCACTTGAGTGAAATCAAGAAAGAAACTCCGTTCTACCTTAAAAGGACTATCAGTCAGCCCATTAAGGCGGACGCATACCTTTGACTAAAGTGACTTTGCTTCACTTTGCCGCGTGTTGAAGGATACTACACTTTTGACTCAAAGGGCCGGTTTCACATCGCGTACTTTACCTAAAGTCGGACTTAACGCAATCATAAAGGATAGGCCCTAAGTCCGACTCTAGCTAAAGTACGTGATGTGAAACCGGCCCAAAGTCACTTCAGTCAAAGGTATGCGTCCGCCTTTAGAGACAAAAGACACATTCTGACCTAATATAATTTCCTCAAATTCAGCATTAAATGGTGTTTATGCGACGAATAATGATATAGATAAACAGCAATTTTTGAAGAATGAAAAATGAAAATAGTGTTAAATATTGCATTTTTTGAAAAACAAAATCAACGAATTTTGTCCATAAAATGTCTAAGGAATGCTGAATGAGCACAAGCGAATGCGAATGAGACGCTGAGCAATGTTTTCGTGCAAGAGGCTGCGCTACTGTGAAGTTTACTAGAAACTAGCACAAAGTGACCAATATATTGGCTTTGCTTTTACCAAATTTTTCGGTGAATTTTACTGTACCAAACTGGATATTCTGCTCTGTATTCTCAAAGATATTTTATCGGTAATACAATCATATTGACTCCGTTGAGGGAATGCGCCATATCCAATTTTTTCAATTTTTTGCGTCTTTTATGGAGTTCTTGCTTGTTTTATGTTTAAGATAACATCCACCGTCGTCGGAACTTGCACCCCCCACCACAATAAATATCGTCTGATTAGCGTGAAGTGCAGCAATTATTTTTAAACTCACGGTTGATTTGACAACGCAGTTTGCGACACACTATTAGGTGTGAAAAACATACACTACATATAGAGTGGGTTTCATATCGCGTACTTTAGCTAAAGTCGTACTTAGGGCCTATACTTTATCATTGCTTTAAGTACAACTTTAGCTAAAGAACGCAATATGAATCCGGCCCATAGCGCTCGCCGTGGAAAGATTTACGGTAAACGGGGTGTAAGTTCTGGGCCACGACATCTAAAGGTAAAGAGCGTATAATGATTGCGTTCTCATCAACTTTACCCTAATTTTACCGATAAAGTTGATCATATTAACTGTGCCTCGGCTCCTAAGGCTGTCTTTGTTTGCTTTACCGTTTATCCGAAGAACTCGGGTAAGATTGATCGAAGTTCAAAATCATTAAACGATATTTGCCTGTCGATGTCAGCTTAAATATAAAACAAGTAAAAAATTTTAAAAATTCGACATACCGTATATCTATAATAGAGTCAACATTTTGTTTGCTGATAAAAATCCCTGAAAGTATAAGCAAATTTGTGCGTAAAAATTAATGTACAGCTGCTCGAAGAACATTTTGCAAGTAGCTATGATCGCTGCGCGTAGATTCCGTTGTGTTCCGAATATTAAATAAAATTGGGTATGGGCGTATCAGAGGTTGGCACCGTCAAACGGCTGTAGGGTGTCCCCACCGCCCTCCATTTGCACGAAAAACTATATACTCTCCACTTGTCATAAAAAATTCCCGCCACTCAGTGTCCATCTCTGGAACGTATGCAAATTTTTGCCTGTTCAGGCATGCTTCGACAGTGCGGTTCTCGCGCTATTCTCACTATCTAGACCCACCGGGGAGCTATCCCCTGTAATATGCAGCTGAAGGTGCTTCAACGTTTTAAAAAAAACCAATTGTATGCTATTTTTGGCTGACCCTGGTAGTTTCGAAAAACTGAAACATTTGCAAGTTTTCCAGATTTTTATCTCAACCATTCACAACTAAATTCTCCTATGTGCACATGCTTTTAGATAAACCGCGGCCAGGCCGCATACATTGACAAGGAGGTAGCACAATTCTTGAAAATGGGACCAGAATATGAGATCAAATTCCGCTACGACTTCATATACGGCGGCGATAGCCATCGTCCAACAAGTGTTCACCGTCAGATCGACATGTACAAAGACAACAAACTCATGTCGACACTTGACGTCAACGAAGCGAACTGGGACACAACAACGCCAAAGCCTGACAGCTCACAGAAGGAATATGTATATCGTCGCAAGGACAATCCACGATAGTGATGATATGGGGGACAAGAAGGTTTTTTCGGTCGCTTTCTAGGCGTGCACTGCGATAGAAAAATAGTTTTATCTTAATCAACATTTGTAGCTAACGAGTTTTTAAGCATGATGTATATTGTGATAATAATTATATACAGAGTACGACAGTTCTTTTTGTATTACATTTTGATCGTTTATAGCTCAGGGTAGAGCTGTCATTTAAGAATAAATGTGTCATTGGAATGTCCTCAGTCTAAAACCTCTTTCCAGACATAAATTGTTGAAATGTTTGAGGGGTCTCGTAGGGGGAGGGGGCGCCGCTTTTTAAAAACTGGCTTTTTTAGGTGGAAATGATCCAAGACGTTGCTGAGGGTCCAGCCTCATTTACATTCGCTAAGCGAACCTTTAATGCTTTTAACTGAACTGTTATCGTCTTTAATGTGCCAAAAACTTTAAAAGGATTAATGTCGTATTCAAATGAGGATAAAGCCTGCTGTGTATTGTGGCTGACAGAATGTTGTGACAACGCCTACGGCCGTTTCTGCCAAAAAATGCCAATTTGAAAGAAGCGAGGATCATCTACGAGACCCCTTAAAAATTTTAACAACTGATGTCTGAAAAATGTTTTGACTGAGGATAGTCCAATAAGAGCTCATGAACCGCTAACGAGCAACTCTGCCCTGAGCCATAGTTGATCAAAACGTGATACAAAAAACTGCCGCGTCCAGTATTCCAGTAAAATTAGAATACTTAATACCACGATATATGCGTGACTAAGCACAAGCTTTCTTTTACAAGGTGTTTTATGCCATAAAAACTTTCTTGAATAAATGTATCAGCAAATGCTTTGTTTTGATGATTATCAAAGAAAATTACCTAAAATGTTAGTGAAACGACGTTATTGCCAAACCAATGGAACTCTGATTGCATTAGCGAATTTGATCGCTTTTATAAAAGCACTTTGACGAAAACCCATCACATTATTTTATTACATTAACCATCAGAAACTGGAAATTTGTGATCCCATGATTGGCGTCACTATCTTGATTAGGCTGTTGAAATTGCAGTAAATCAAGTATAGAGAGTTCTACGCACGATCGAAACTGCGTTTGCTGATGGAATAAAATACACTAGCGTAGAGTGTTGCGCTACCCGCTTGAGTTTTCGCATGTCATCCCTGCGAGACTGCGTTGCCCTTACCGCTCAGCGGAGCGGAATTCAGAATCTGCTTCTGCGTTCCTGTAATCTGGCCCGCTAATCTTTTATATTTACAAATGCAATATAACATACTGCTATACTCGTCGAAAGGTAATTCGATAGTCCTAGATACGGTCCAAAACTGCACTTAGACAATACAGCAAAACCGGGTAAGTGGAAATAGAGCCGGCAAGTAAAGTTTATCCTCTTATCCGGTTTTTTCACTTAGGCGGTTTTTGCCTAGATGCACTAATTTTGGCTCAGTTTCTGCTCAAAACTGTCATATAGCTAAATCTTTTAGCCATGTAAGCACTGTCACTAAAAAAAGCTTCATAACGAGCACAATCAGTATGAACAAAAAGTAAAAAAACAGTATATCAGTAGGAACATCAATTGAAATAGTCGGAAATTTACAGGAAACGCGTGCATGCGACATAGATCTTCGTTGTAATTGTTACGGGAAACCCTTCCAACTTCCGAGTAGTGTATCCATCCCGAGCGCTACATTCAAACTTGCCGCGCTGACAGCACTCAGCGGGCATGCCGATATCGATTTTTGGTTCAATATGTGGCACGCGTGAAAAAGGTCGTTAGCGGTGACGCAGACCAAAATAGCTGGCACATGGTCAAAAATTAAGGCATCACAATAACATTCAATTGCGAAACGAAATATTTTCCAACATTAGGGATAATCTCTCGAGATAGAACAACATTCAAATAGACCTGTTTGGGTGCATTGAAGGGATAGTCTTTATTAATAATTAGTTTCAAATTTGATTTGTCGTACTGCAACTTGTCTGAGGCGAAAAATGCCACGTCCATAAAGTAATAATCAACAAAGCGTCTGCCGCTGTCATCGGAACGAAAATTCATCCGATAAAGATGGGGCTTAGGAAGGACAAAATCGGACAATTTGATGTTCAGCAAAGAGCGCTGGGCGACGCTCAGCTTGTTAAAGCCTTCTTCGATGGGTTTCAGGGCGCTTTTTGTGATCAGTCCTTTTTCAACCAGCTCTTTGCCTTGATTCTGCAACGATTGACACCTTTCACAATGAATTTTTCATGCTTTTAATTGCAAGAAGTCAGATGGGAACACGACGCGAAATTAAGATCCTGATGATTTCCGCTACTGTGTCTACGTCTTATTCTGTTGGAATCGCTAGAGTGACTGTTTCAAAGCACAGCACGCGACTAAAGCCGCTAGTTCGTTCCAGAAAACTACCAAGTTATTCTCAATCCCCCCATGGTATTGTCTTCACAACTTGTTTACTTCACATAAGCGAGTTATACCGTCTTTCATCATAATTCGTCACTCTTGATTTGGTCAAATTAGTGTACTAATCGAATGCAAGGGTGATGAGTTATGATGAAAGACTGAATTTATTAAGATGTGGCTATTCAGCTCTTCGGCAAGTTATATATCACACAGCTGGGAAACGCATCTAGACCTGTCTAATTTTCGGGAGAATTGTGGTGGTCGTGTTGTGAAGCGCCGTGATGAGGGCAGCTCTCGAAAACTGATCGGTGGCGATCGGGTTGATCAGAAATAGCCTTTGAGTCGTGTACATGACGCCAAGTCGCTCCAAGCGCCGAGAGAACTTTCCGAAAATACCAGGTGGAAAGTGAGAAATGCGGAACGGTGAGTCGGTCAAGTAGAACGCTTTCACCGTCGGCGCTCCCTTGTTTCGAAATTCGCATCTGTAAATAATGTAGTTACTTTGTTTTCATCACATTTATCTCTCATTATTTATCATTCGATTGAACTGACTGTATTATTCAATGATGAATCAAATCGATTCATAGATTATACTCTACCCGCACATCAATGAACAAAATGAAACAACAGTGTGTTTTAGTGGCAATTTCAAACAGCAGATTAAAATTAAATCTTGCATCGCTGTTTACAAATGTAGACAAATCAAATAAGAAAGTTATCAGATTCTAGAAAGTCGTGTTCGTATTTAGCAATGCACAATAGACTTTATCGGGAATTATTGTCAAAGAGAACTCGTGCGCACATGCAAAATGCAGCCACACAAAATTAATTTTATCGCTAAACTATGATCATAACACAAACATCAGCGAAATATTAAAATCGAAAGAACCGTACCTGTCCGGCAGAGTAGTTTGAAGGGCAGCTAGTCGTGCTTGGTGTAATTTCTCAGCGTACTCCTTCGCGCTCAGATTGCCCTGCTTCGGCACTGACGCTGGATAAAAATATGGCAACCGACCTCGAGACGATTGTTTCGCATCGCTCGCCGCTCTTGTCTGCTTTCCCGCGAATGAGCGAGCAAAGTTTGCGCATAAACGCGTAGAGCCCTTCAGCATAGCGCTCGAAGTCGGAAAAATCGATTGATTAACTTTACCATACCCATTTTAAAAAGGACATTTTTCACTTTATAGATGACGCTTTCTAAATTAGAAAGGAAATTTTTCATATCGATATGAACAGAAAAGTGTCCTTTTTGATTTGAAAACGTCCTCTTTGAAGTAAAAAGTGTCTTTATTAAAGTGGTAATCGTATATCAACGCCATCCAGGACGAAGAAACTCTCACCGCGCCCTACTTTCGTGAGCAGAATCAACAATGGTATGTCAAATAGTGCGTTGTTGTTCGCTAAACTAAACTTGCGACGCAAACGCATTAATCCTCCAGTAATCGATCGCTAATTTTTGCACCGAATTTATTTTATCACAAAAAGTGGACAAATGAACACTTGATCAAAGCGCATATCACATTTCAAAAGAGAACAACTTGCACGTCGCTCAGAAATGCTGAAAGCACGAGCAATTCCTTTGGTATTCTTATCATTAACAGCTGCGTTGAAGCAATACTCACACTCAGATATGCATCAAAATACCCAATTAACATACAGTAATGCAGATTTGAGATCTGGGATACAGATACACACACACATGAGATTAAAGTGTCATGCAGAGCAATTGAAGCGCTTGGTATATTGATATCAAATGAAAGTCACGTCAGATTTTTTTCAAAATCCACCCACATCGATTTTTACAATTTTTAGTATAATAGTTACCCTGGGTATACAAATCAAAGGACAGACAAAGAAAAAGAGACCTTTGATTGATCTTATACTCACGGATACCAATAATCTGTATCCAAAGAGCAAATGTTTCTCTATAGGGATAAGGAATATTCTAGTGCAGGGTGGTATTTCGAAAAATCGACATTGAGTTAGACTCGAATAGCAGGCAAAATCAGTATTCACTGTATCAATGCCGAAACAAAGGCGCTTAATAATTAGGAATGAAGTAGCATTGAGCGAGTATCGGACATGTTTAAGATCGAGCAGAATAGCTTAAATTCATATCGGCAAAAAGTAAAGAGAAGGAGCTACTTGGTGATAACTCTACAAGAGTAATTCAGTTAAAGACAAAAAATCTCGCTTTTTTGATTGACTTGTAATCAGCGATTTGCTAAAATGATCCAACACTATCGCAGAGTTTGGGGAAATGAGCATGGTTATAAAGACCGCAGTAGTTGCATTCTCTGCCCACTATACAAATAATAAATAGCAAATGGCAGCTTGATATACAGTTTATACTTTTATAAGGACACTTTCCAAATCAAAGTGGACGTTTCCCATATCAAAAGGGTCACTTTCCGAAATGATTTCACATGAAAAATGTCCTTTTTTAATTAAAAAACGTTCGCTTTGCACTAAAAAGTGTCCTTATAAAAGCATAAATGGTTCATTACAGGATCTGTCATCATAATTCGTCCCCATGAATTCCATTTCGTCGAAATAGAGTTGAAATTGAATGTAAAGTTGACGAATTATGATGAAAGACCATGTAATTACTTGGCCAGCTGTTCGCGCTGTTTGCGAGCCTTCTTTGCAATTCGCATGATATCCTGATCGTAGCCGGCGCTGACGAGGAGGCTGGAGAACTGTTCCATGACGGCTGCTCGCGTCGCGGCGTCCATATTCTTCTCAGCTCGCTCCGCGCGTCGCTTCATCTCCTCGTGGCTTTTGCGGTAGGCGTTCGGCAGACATGACATGAATATCTGCAATAAATACTGTAGGAGAGTGTTTACAATGAAATTTATGTATTCCCGTTCTTGTGGGTTTGGCCAAACTGAACCGGTAAAAGCGAAACGGATATAAATGAATTCACTAGTCGAAAATTCCCGATCAGCAAGAAGAAATCTTCGATTGAATTAGGCAAACTGCTTCGAAAGTCGATAGCGCTTCTTTCTATCAATTACGCACGTAAAATTCATGACTTTCACTCTTGGTAAAAAAAGGCGTTCAAGCAGTGAAAATCGAGCTAATTTTTGCCAACTACAGTGTCTGACGAGATTTCTTGTAAATGATCGAATAGTTTTGACTATAAAACAGTGAAGGGATCGAGCCGGTCTTGCTCGACGGGAAAGCTAGGCATAAGCCAAAGTGCTCTAGTCATTTCAGCTCGGAATTTTAATGATAATATGTAGAACTCGAAGGCCCTTCCTAGGCGACATTCCCTGCATTCTGTTACGGTGCCGTACTGGGTGGACTTGGTGTGAGTGATTCGATGCCTACATTTATTAGGGTATACAGGGGAGGGGATAACAGTAGCGGCAGATGGACGGGTAGACGGATGGAATAACTGCTTGATATAGCGCGAATAACGTAATATATACCGGCCACAGTAAAGGATAGTTGTGTCTATCTTGGGCGGCCGGCGCATGATTCTCTAAGCAGTCATCAGCCCTTGGAAAGGCTGAGTGGCCGCTTAGTCACACATTAAAGCGAATTCACAACAATTCTCAGTATAAGTTCATATTGACAGACTGGAGCAATCAGTAGACGTTCTGCTCGCAAAGCACACGCAGCCGAACAGCAAATTACAAGAATCAGCAAAAAGGGAGCGATACCTCACGAAACTCGTTATTCTTAATTTTGTCGAAAGGCAGCGGCTCTAGACGGAAGACGGCCGGATCAAGAAGCTGATGGCTCGGCGCGTAACCATTGGTCGAAGCATCGCTAAACGTCGTCGACGATGTAATCTCCACTGCGCGATCCCAAAGATTGTTGCGCATGTCGTTCAGGTTCAGTCCCTGCGCTTCGAGCTCGCCTTGCAGACCCTGAATAAGGGCATACAGTGAACTTCGATTATACCAGTACTTGGGGGACTGGCCAAAGTTAAGGGAATAAGATAAATACCGGTGTGATATCGAATGCAGCCTGAATTAATTACTCCGCCTGTCATCATAATTTTTTATCCTGTACTTCAATTTCGTCAAACTAACGTTTTCATATAATACAAGAAGAGGATATTGAATGCAAGGTTGACGAAATGGAATGCTAGAGTAAAAAATTATCATGAGAGGCGATGTATAATCTACAATATAAATTACTTACTTCGTACATAGCGTTGTATGGAGCAAAAAAGATATTGGCGTTGGCGGTGCCGACGAGGAGGGGGGCGACAGGAGAGCGGACGAAAAAACGACAATCGACGCAGTCTTCGACAATGAGCCGACCACAGATGACCGACACGCAGCAATCGCGCAGCCGTCGCAGCAACGCCGTCTCTCTCACCGGTCCCAGCACGATGCTCATTGCGTTCACGCAGTCCTCCACTACCGCTGTCTAGAACAAAAGCAACAACTATTATTTCAGTATTTCGCCAATTTATATTCGTCCAATTCTATTTAAGTGAAAGGAAAGGTTTCTAATCAGCCTTCATATTTTTACAATTGTTTATTCGGCACCGCTATTTCAACTTGAACAAATATATAATTAATAGTACGGGCCGTGAAAGTGACAAAATTTGGTCGAGCCAAATTGAACCCGCGTTACAGAACCTCTGAGCGTCGGGGGGCGAGCAGGAGGCGGGCCTCTTTGCCGTCGGAGATACGCAGGTGGCAATCGGCGAACTTGTCCTCAAGGAGGGCCTCGAACTTCTTCCACGCCTTCACGCTCAAGACGGTCCGCTGCGGCGTGGACGCGCGCGTCAGCTTGTTACCGGCGGCGAACAGTCCACCCTGAATCATGAACGGGTCGGCGATCAGCGCCTCGCGTAGAGACTTAAGCAGCGTGCTGAATTCTGCCTGAAAAGTAGAAAGGAAGGCGTAAAGTAAATGGTGCTGCCATTAATAAACATAACACATTTTCCAATAGTGTATAATTATTTATCGTACTTTACATATAATCGATTACTTAGTAGATGATGAATTCTATTCCAAGGCTCGTTGAGGTATGATTCTCAAAGCGTCGCCTTGCTTAAAGTGACACCGCTCTTTTCTTTGCTAAGATTCAACTTAATTGGTTTAAAGGGCTTCGAAACTTGTCACAGCAAAAGCTTAAGGTGATCACAATAAATCACGGCATACTATATACTATCCGACAGTCCATCATCAAGAGGAACTGCTTCTCAACGACCGAGAAAGTACGAAATTATACAAACAGCAAACACATAGATGAGCTGCAAAAGTAGAAAAAAAGATAACCTTTTCTTCATTGTCATAGAGCGAGCGGGTGAGTAGCTGGCTGACGGGTTCAGCACTGATTTGTTCAGCAAAGTGTCGAAAGGGCACGAGCAGATTGGCGCCTTCGAAGAGATAGTCCAGTCCTGTCAGCGCCCGCTTCCCTATACGATCGGATGGCCGGCGCTTTGGAGGTTTATGGTACTCGTTGATGACTAGAGATGCATCCGCAAGCAGTGCAACGTTCAGTAGACGTTCTGAAACGAGCAAAAGAGTAAGAAATTGTTAGAGATAGATGGAGTAATACATGGACAAAAGGAGAGTATAATAGGCGAGAGGAAAGAGTAACAGAGAGAGGGGGAGGATCGACCAGTCACGGCGAGAACAGCCAATGAGTATTCTATACAGCTTACAGTACTGCGCGAAGTTCGGCCGCATCGGTACAGTCCGAAAAACCAATACAGCAAGTGAGAGATTATGCAATATGTTTAGCGCGCTTAAGTGCGCATTTAGCAGTCAAACGTTCAAAACCTTTTCCGTCACCCTGTGCTAGGATCATATGACAGACATCATTTTCACTTTAACAAGAAAGTTATTCTTAATCAAATAGGATGCTTCCCAAATCAAGCCAGAAACCTTCTTAATAAACTCATCAAAGTGCCAAATTCGATCAGAAAAGTGTCCCTGTCAGAGTAAAAATGGTCTATACGTAAATTAAATGATGACCAAGACTCACCGAGATTCTCAGCAACGAATTTGTGCGTGCGAAGATATACGGCGTATGAAGAAGCGTCGCGTTCCATACGAGCACTTCGCGTCAAGACTGCGGAGCCGTCGGACGATTCGTTGAGGGCGGCCGCCGGATGACGATCGTCGCTCGTACGAGCCGATGCCAACGACGTCCGCTTTCGCACAGTCTGCAACATAATTGATCATTATCTGTCAGATTACTAACAAGTGGCAGTGTCAATTCGCTAAAAATGGGGAACGTGTTCGTCATCCGACAGTAATTAATGCAATTCTGAGTCAAAATATAGAAAGAGCCACTATGAGTACTTTTGAAGAAATACCGACGCATGCCAGATCAAATTTCACAGAGGATAGCACTAAGATGGAATACAGTAACGCGGGGTATTCCTTATAGAACAGGGCCGGCGTATCTCTGAGTTTACTTTCTAAAAACACTCTTTTATACATTATTTAAAGCCACTTTGCATATCCAACAACTCGCTAGAAATCAATTTCTGTTTCAGAATTACCTTTCTCTCGTTTAACATAATCCCTTTTTTGCTTTTTACTTTAAAAAGGTTTTTCTTAACTGACTCAAGGGTAATCACAACTAAGCATTCCCATACTGAACTGCTTACTTGCAAAGCGATGCAAAGGGCCAGATGAGTGAGGTTGACGGCGGGGTCGAGGTGAGAGACGCCAGCCATCGGCTGCTCGGGATGGGCGACGAGGGCCCGCGACGATTCGTTCGTCTGCACCGCCGAGAAAAACGCCCAGGCAGTCGTCGTACGCATCTTCATCTTTCTCGCCACGTGCAGCCACTGGGAGTACCTTGAAACATAAACACTGCCATTTATTCATTTGAAGCAGCGATCAAGGCACATGGGATAGGAATATTTAAAAGTCATCTTTGCTGCTCTAACATCCAATGATTTCACTCGGCGCGAAGATGGATCCAAAAGAAATGGATAGGAATCAACAGAAATATGCGGAAACGCTTCAAAAACTGGGTAGAAGAGTATCAAAACTGAGAGGTTCCCCGTGCCCCAACGTCGTCCCTACTGAAACATTTAAAAGCAGAAAAATATTAATTTCATATTCTTTCGCAGGAATTAGGAATTGGTATCGGTGCCCTAAAATTCGCCAATACAAGAGAGCGCTCGGAACACTACCGCTCGGCGGAAGAACAATAAACCGCGTAACTGCTCAAATGAACCTTAGTCGATCACTGAGACTGCACAGTATAACACAAAATTGTGATTAAGACTTCACAGCGTGACAAAAAAAGACGAAGGGAGTATACCGGATGGTCGTAGGCGTCGAGGGGTTTTTGGTTCGATGATAGGCAATGAGGCGGCCGGCGTACTCGACGGGATCGAGCGAGCCGCTATCGATCAGGTCGATCGGCATGAGCAGATTGATCGCGCTCACGCCTCGCACCCACACGCACATCTTCGCCTCGAACGACGCCTCACTCTGCGCCATCTAGCCGTTCTTCCTATCGATCTCTCACTGAAATTGTGTCTTATTAATTTTTTCGTCACTTACACGTCTTTCATCCTAATTCATCAGTCTTATAGAACAGAATAATGACAAAGTTTTCGATCTAAATGTATTAATTAGAATGAAACCATTTTGTTTCACCAAGAAAAAGTGTACAGTTAAGGGAGTTCGTCAAAAGTATTTGGCTTAATTTTCACTCAAACAAATTCAATCGGCAAATCGCAATTACACAATTCCTTCCACATTAATGTAGAGCAGCGTATACATTGCTCCCGATTCGCTGACAAATGGACGCAATAATGATCTTCTCTTCCAAATGGATTGTTTATTTTCGAGATGCAACAGAACAGAGGAGTCGAACGCCAACAACTTGAGCGCCACACAAGAATGCGACGATAACGAAAACATCCGAGACATACTGCAACGCGTGACAAAGACCGCGTTCTTATTTAAAAACCAGAGAGCCGATCAAGTAAAACAGTTCAACACGTCGATTATAATGAACGGCATAATTCGAGGCATTCAAAGATGCCAAACAAAAACACGAAGTAAAGAGCTGTAAAGAAAGGGAATGGGGTCAGTTTAGGATTACTGATGTGGAATGGGGGTTGGTGATCTCAGGCTGGATTCGGGATATCCATAAAGACTGCAACTACTCCCAGAATTAACTTGAGGAGTTGATACTTTCGCCCAATAGAGGCAGATCGCCGATCTATCATTAGTCGCTAATTTCTCCACCGCTGCAGAGGGTGTGCTCAAAGCGTAAGCCTAAGCCTAAATCCGCGCCCAGCAACCCGCAATTTACTACAGGCTTCCTTCCAACCTCCCGTTACAGCTCTACTTGACGATCATTGAATTCGATCAGGAATACGGCTACGTTACGCAACTTAGAGCAAAGAATTAACTGCGTCACACATTCAAGTTTGAAGATTCCGCAACAGCAAATTTTCAGCATACAAATTTCAGCGCGACTTCTATTGGCAGTGGCGATGTCGCGAAACTCGCAAAAGAAATGGACGAGACCAATCGACATATAGGATAATCCATCATAATTCGTCATCTTTGCATTCAATTTGAACGCAATGTCGACACAACTGAATGCTGAGATAACGAATTATGATGGAAGACCCTGCAAAATCACGAAGAGGGTGGGGAAGAGGATTAAAACTGATGGACAGCTGCCAATTTTGTCAATTGATGGCATGTTGCCAGCATATGCTCCTAGTGCACAAAGAACGGCCGTTTACAAGCCGCTGCAGAATCTTCAAACTCGTAATTGTGAAGCAATCAATTCAAAGATCAATAGCGTCCGCCGCGGTATGATCCGCCGCCGGGATATCCGCCGTCGCCGAACGACCGATCGCCGAAGGAGCGGTCGCCGTAAGAGGGTCTTTCGCGGCCGAACGGCGGGCCGCCGCGCTCGTCGCGTCGACCGCCCGGTCCCGGCATGCCCGGAATCGAAATCGCCACATCGATGAAGTCGCCGATTTCGAACTTGCACTGCGCCAACTGCAACGCGCTATTTTAGCGAAGTGTCTAATACCATTAGTACAATATACACCGCCTTTCAGCATAAATCGGAACTCTTGCATTCACTTTCGTCAATCTTGCATTCCATTACGTCAATATTGTGTTCAGTTTTTCACTCTTGAATTTAATTAGAAAGCTAGTCTAACAAAATTGAATGCAAGAGTCACTAGTTTGAACGCAAAAATGAGAAAGTACCTATAACTGCAATAGATTGTGAGAAAGCGTGAGACAAGGAAACGCATCGTACCGTTTTGTTGTCATCGACGCCGCGATTTCCGTTGCAGGTGTTGCCAATTTCGCGCACAGCGTAGCGCGAAGACATTCGATCTGGACTGACTGAAAAACAGACAAAAATACATCATAATACACTGTCTACCATTTCATTTCGACACTGCATTCATTCTCACCGCACTCTCACACTGTGTTTGCCACCTTTGCATTCAATTTTAAATGTCAAACTGCTGAAATTGAATGCAAAAGTGACAAATTCTAATGAGAGATCGACGAATTACGGTGCAAGCCCCTGTAAGATGATACTTAGTAATTTTCGACTCACCATCGTCATTGATTAAATTTTGATATGTCCATATCTGTGGTCGGAAATCATGAGAGTACGATTGTGCAAATGATAGTCATTATAAGAAAGGATTTTTCACCATTCAATTTGGTAGAGATGAAAGCATTTTGTTTGACGAAGAGAAAAATATCTGGATGGGGCAGAAAGGCGCTGAGCAACGGAAAGAAAGACACGCGACAACTGCTTCGAATGCACTGCGACTGCGAGCTCTTATTCATTGAGCCTTCATCTCGTAATTAATTATCAACATGCATAAGAAAACACTTCATCGATCAAGAGAAAACAAGCACTACGCCTGCGATTATTGCGCTTGCATAACTGATTGAGAACCGTCAAATAGCAAGGTTTAAAGCTAGTTGACAAGACGTTGAAAGAAATTAGTCGAGCTTGCAGATTTCAAATTATTAATGACATACACCTAATGCGTGCTATCAATTATCAATATGTAGCTTAAAGTACTGCACGTTTAAAGTAAAAAATTTCAATCAGTCGCAAGAATACTTTGACTGAATACAGGTTCGAAAGTCGACAGCGCTTCTTTCTGTCAATTTAGGCGCATAAAAGTAAAAAAAGACACTCATTTCTGGTGAAAAATGGTGTTCAAGCGCCGAAAAGCGAGCTCAACTCTGACAACTACATTATCTGGCAAGATTTCTTGTTACTGATCGAAAATTCTTAACTATACAATAGAAATCGTTTATAACGGTAATCGCTTATAGCGGATACAGTC
>NIUQ01000355.1:0-55665 GCA_002796945.1 Plectus sambesii
TAAAAAGCCTTTCGCCTCGTCTGAGGCGTACAGTGCTGAAAATTTATTTTGCGCGGCTAAGAGGTAAAGAAAGATTGGCGGCGTGCTTGCGCAGCGACCATCGATTATATAATACATACGTTAGTTAGCATTCGATCGTACAAGAAAGGATACCTAATGCGTTCATTCTTAATTGGTAAATTATACGTTCTGCGCCTTTTTCAAAGAGTCAGCGATGCCATTAAGTCGAAGAATATTATCCTAAAATGTGAGGCTGCCTAAAATTTAAGTAGCAAAATCTTAGATATCATTTACTGCAACTGTATAGCACCAACTTTTGCTGTGTATGCGTACTGCTTCCACAAGCCAGTCGATTCATTTTAGGTCGAATAAGCTGAAGCTCACGGATACTTACGATGAGCAGGAAGATCCAGGCAGAATCGTCGCAGGACCGGGTAGGTATCAACATTTGAGCATATGCTTTGAATTACTAACTTGAGCACCACAATATCGTTATTACTTTCAGCGCAATATTGCATTGTTTGCTTCTCGTATAGCAGCGTGCAACTCTTAAGTTTATCATAGATTTTGATGTGTCATTGCTTTGAGTTAAATTAAAAATGTAAGCCGATTTCTAATCTACTTGAAATTTTTATGCCACAAAAAATATAGTGCTGTTTATGGAAATACTTTGGTCACCATGTAATATTCAAAGATGCGCTATTCAAACTTTATCTTTATAGAAACCATTATAGAACCGAACTTAGTAGCATTCCTTCGTTATTCACTGTTTCAAGCGGCACAAATTAAGGTTCCTACCATAGTCATGCCTGCTCTGTTACTCTGTTCCTTGCCGAAATGCTCTCAGTTCACCGCTTGATTACGGTAGCACTAACAACCCGCATCTCACAACGATATTTATTCTTCGTCTAACCTACCATATTTCTTCTTCTAACCCCTGTTTTAAGGATTAGAAAACACAAATGCGTTTTAAAGCTATTCGCGTGCAATTTTTCACTAAATTCGAAATTTGAAAACAAAATAAATAGAATTAGAACATTATTCTCATTCTTTTTTGTTTGCAACAAGAAGAGTAATTCTCATTTAATCTGTTCACTATTTTATAACTAGATGATATTCTGAGCTGATATTTGTTAGCTGGACCATTTGTTTAGTACATTGCAATAATAACTGTGACATTTGTGTTTTTGACATCATGCTTCTCTGCTTTCCCGGGTGATCCATTGGTGTTTCAGTTGTCAACATGCTAATGTACGCGCTACCCTCTATGGCGCAATGTGTTGAGTCGCTCGAAAAAGACAACGCCATCAAAGAAGCCATTGAGCTTGCAGGTTTGAACCTCCGCCTGCCTGTCTGCCTGTCGAAGCTAGTTCGGCAAAGTGCACTCTGCACTACTAAACATAGTAAATGTCCACTATCGCATTCGTAGCGAGGCTTTAGAACTTTACTGCACTGACCTTTCAATCTTTGCTTGACCTTTCTATCTTAATGCTCTAATAACAGGAATCGAAAGATGGGAAAATTGAAAAGTATTCATAAACAAGAAAACAATCAAGAAGTTATAATTTTGGAGCAAAAGTTGCCATTTAAGCGCTGCGGTTGCTTAAATTCTGCCACAGTCTAATCTCCTTACGTCCAACTATATGACTGCATAACGCAGAATATACCAAAAACCAGCCTCCACATCTCTCCTTTGTGAAACCTAAATACTTCAGATCTTTTTTCGCGTACTCGGCATGGTATCTTTCGGCTTCATCAATCCTTCAACAATCTACTGTCACTTTCACGAACTCACTCGCTCGGTTTTCTCATCTTAAGGCGTAGGTGTATCGGAGGTCCGAGTTGGAAGCTCGAAGAAACACCGTCCAAAAATATGAGGACATTTCGAAGACGAAATACCTAAAATTTATAAAGTCACGGGAGAGATATTTTGTTTTTACTACTATTTTAGTATACTTGCTATAATATTCTGCCCAATTTTTAGGTTTATCGCCGAAAATTTGGGGGCGAAAAAATTTCTCCCGCTTTGATACGATGTGGTTAGAGCCGCCCCGGCTCCGATACACCTATAACTTTGCACATTCTATCCTCTGTCTGTTGCTCAGTCTTATCTGTCAGATAGATTGAATGCTTGCCTTTCCCTTTCCCTATTGCCATCGCTTATGAAAGTGCTGTAGCATAGTTTACTTTCCCGCCTCACTAAATCCGTCGCAACCTATACAAACGCTGTGTCATTGCAAGCTCTGCAATTATAGTCAAAACGATGATATCTTGACGCAAAAATTTTGCCTTCAGCAGTTTGTAAAGAGACAACTCTATATCGCAACCACTATTATTCAGACTTTACTAGTGCTTTGCAAAAGCATAGGCGATAGCCGATTTTGGGAATATGACGGACGATGTGAGGCGGGAAGTAGCTGTCGAAACTGATTTTAGAATCTGCGTAGAAATGTTTCATCGTACGATTTATTGGCTCAAAAATGGAGACACACTCTGTGCTCTCTGAACCACTCTGGTTCAATTTAACGGAAACAAAACGTTCATGCAAATCTTTATACTAGAGCTCTCATTTATCCAAATCAGTGATGTAAAGCAAAAGTTTTTGATTATAATAGAAAAATGCTTTAATGCAGGGAAGAGATTCTTAAAAAATTTATTAACTTGACTTTCATGACATTTTTTCACGTGGAATTTGTACTTTTGTAAAATTATCATCTATGAGATCAGAAGCTATAAAATTCATTTTTCAGATGAGAAAGAGGTCGGTGGTAGCGAAACGCCGCGTTCGAGCAGTGCTAGTGTGCTTTCGGAGGAGCTCGATTATACTGTTACTGACAATCCGTCCGACGGTGCGCCCAATGTTTCGCCAAAATCCAGCATTATGACGTCGCGATTTGAAGATTCGGTCGAGGTATTATAAGAGCTAAGATAAACTCGGAAGACTTCGCGACGAGGCTAATATAACCCAGTTATTTCTCAATTACAATATTCTCTGACAATTCTGAAAATTGACGGCTAATTCTAATCGTACCGCATACGAGCGTGGCGAATACTATAGCCTCAGACCCTTGGATACCAACCAGTGACGCAAATTATTAAAGTATGCAACACTCTAAAAAGGCGATGCAATGTTGAACGATATAAAGAAGCAGCTAACAAAACATATAGGTCGTCATCACGCTACTAAATTTTTAATTTTTCATGCACATTACTTATTCTTAATAATCCAAATAGTGCTTGTTTACGGTTACGGAAAGCGCTGTTTTTCGAAATTTACAGATACTATTGTGAACAGTTAATGCAAATTTCGGAATTTTCGCAACCAAGCGCCTGTTTTAGAGCATAATTTTCATATTTTGTCTTGACTTCGACCTCCCTTCTAGGCAATATAAAAAGTGCAAGGTATGAACGCAAATCTACAACGCTTTTTTTCTGCAAAAGTAACTGTTCACTGTTTAGGATCGCGCCATTAGCGGCTTTAGCCCTAACTCGCTTACCGTCCCCAATCAGTCGGCATCGCGGTCATTTACGGTCCCGTCGAAAATCAACATGGCGTTTGACTCCTTTCGCAACTTCAACGGCGGCAACTCGACAACCGCTCAGCGGTTACCGCGGACGCCGTCGGCAAAGTCGACAAAGCGATCCGATTCGACCGATCGATTTATTCCCGCCTTCCTGCGAGCATTATCCAGCCGATCGCGGAGCAAAACGAACATTCAGAATGTGGACCGCGGCAGAAACAGTGGCTTAGATTCTCACGTAAGTGTTGTTGGGGACTAAAGCGGAGGTCCCTGAATCCATTGACATGCATCCGCATTGTCTGCTAGCGTGCGTAACTGCGCTCGAATATAAGCGCGTCATGAGCACGTCTTTATCATAGCAATCATTGAGTTTCCCCCAGAAAAGATATCCACGGCTGCGAAATTTGCCTCAGAAGTAAGCGCAACTGGCATCGATAATTTTTTCATTTATTTCTTTTACGTTTTATAATGATGACAATATTTAGGGTGATGATGAAGAAAAGTATTCAGCGACGGCTACGGAGACGGAGACTCTTTCTGCTCCACCGACACAACTAAAGACGAGAAATTCAGACGCGGCGTTGACTGGTTCGCCGAGCCCGAGAGTCGGTCATCAATCGCGAACGGAATCGACTCCGCCATATTCGATAATGCGCGACTCCTTTAGTTACTCTGATAAAAGGCGTAAGTTTTTTCCTCCATTGAATGTTTACGCTATGAGATAAAGAGGGCGCATTAAACGTAGGCCTGCTGATGTCATACTCCATCTATACTGACTGAATACCGGCGCAGATGAAATGTCGCTTCAATCAAATATCAGTTTTAGTTTTATCAAAAGTATCTCTTTCATACCGGATTTTTCCGAGTAGAAGCCCATGGGCTTCTACTCGGAAAAATCCGGTAAGTCATTTCTCTACTACCCTTCTACCTTGCGACAGAGACTGTATGGCAATAAATCCTGCAGACATCTATGCTTATAAATGGTGAACATATTGTAAACGATACTATATTTCGCGTTGCAAAATGTGCGTTAGAAGATAGAGGGCATTCATTAAAGCTCAAGCCTACGGTAACACGATCCTCTAAGTCCCTAAATGCAGATCAGTGTACATGTCTCCTGGGCGCGTACATCGAAGAGGAAAGTAACTGCTGCTTTCTCCAAATAATATCCTTCGTATCTCAGTCAGTTGATTTTATGTATTTACTATTTCAAATTGTCTTCAGCTGATAGCGACTCGGAGGCTATGGGCTTTATCGACAACGAGGAAGAGGCATTTCTCGAGATGTCCATGCTGTCGACTAATGCCGACACAGACTCCACATCTACGCGGCAACGTTGTCAGTCAACGACGACCGCACCCGTTGTCGCTGAGGAAACGAGTGACATTACTCCACCCATTTCCGAAGAAGAAAAGTCAACCTGTTCGCTAGCTGTCACATTCAGTATAACGACGGGTACCGAAGCTCATCCAACGACCACGAGCAACGCTCAACCGACCCCAAATCAGACTCTGGTACCTAGATCGCCGGGAAAAATGCACATCAGTGTCAGTGAAACNACCGAGGCTCATCCAACGACCACGAGCAACGCTCAACCGACCCCAAATCAGACTCTGGTACCTAGATCGCCGGGAAAAATGCACATCAGTGTCAGTGAAACGGCGAATCTGGCGAAGAAAATAGGTAAATATTAGTTCCTATCTTAACGTTTATGCGCCACTTGATAAAATAAACAGTAATCATCATAAATAAATAAAATTTAACAACTGTCAGCAATAGCGATCGATAGGTAGCAATTCATGACCTGAAAAGTTTTTATTGAGCTTACAGTATTGTACTGTCAGTCAACTACTGAGAGATATCTACAAAATGCCAGAATTCGTACAGCATTTGGTGCAGTTTATTCTTAACACATTCACGACAATGTGCATGACCGGTCATACACGCGGTGACTGCCATTTCGGACCGTGTGCATGACGGGTCATGCACGCACGCGCTGTAATCGGGCTAAAGGACGACCGGTACACGAAGGTTACCGTAATCAGAGGCGCGTGATTTGAATTGCGTTACGTAAGGATTTGTGGCCATAACAATGCCGTACGGAGCTATTTGAATGCAAACATTCTAATCAGGCGAGAATCGCTTTAGTACCTCTCTCGTACTGGCCGCCCTTTAGCCGATTACACACGCTGTGTAAAAAAAAGCCGCGGTCCCACGCGGCAGTTTTCCGAAAACACGCGCGGTCGTGAACGTGTTGAAGACGATTATGTCTGTTTTAGCTACATGAAAGAATAAAGACATAATTGTGATTAAAATAACGAGCTTTCTATGTTGCAGACCGACGTCAGAGTAACAACGAAAATGCCAACAAAAAGACGAGTGTTGTGAGCAGAAGCGGCAGTTTTAAACGGTCAATCTCATCTATATGCAATAAGAAAAAGACCAGCATGTTTAATGGCACCAGTTCAACAACTCCAGGCCTGGCAGTTAGGATTGTAAAGCGTACAATCTACAGAAAAGAATCAAGTATTAGAAGGAAGGTTTCGAAGAATCAAAGAAAGGAAAAGAAAGCTACCAAGACGTTGGGCATTGTAGTTGGTCAGTTTTTACGCGATATTTGGGGATAAAGTTTTGAACAATTATTAGGCCTTGCTTACATTCCACATCTTCTTCTTGGTGTTGACGTTAATTTTTTCTCTAAAAATATAGTCTTAGAAGTCGATATCTGCTCACTTTTCAATTAATGTTAGTAAGCCATTCTTTTGCATTGTATTTTACATAAATGAAGAATCCTTTACAGTTAAAAAATAACTCATGGTTTTAAGTTTCAAATAAATGCAGAAGATGCGGCTATCGATCACTTGGTAACCTCAGCATATCGTATATTTATCTTGCATTTTCAAACACAAATCCTTAGGCACTTCCGACTATTAACAGACTTTACGCGTTTGCTGATCAAAATACCGTGGGAGGGGCTCGGTTGCTGAATTGCAATCATACTGAATTTAGACTGTTTTATCACGTTGTAAAAACAGCACAAAAGAACAAAACGGCCGACAGCCAGCTGCCGCGATTCGCATTCTAATTAATAATAATGCATTAGCATTAATGCCTTATTAACACAATTGCTTGTTTTTAAATTTTTTCTGTCTACCGTAATTTATACTCAATCGTAAATCTAGCCGCGCCCCGATACCTGCGCTAAAAACATCGCTTGTGAATAAAGCGAACAGCCAAGTAGATATTATTTAGGAAGGGTATAGAGCTGAATATTGTCAAGCTAAATGAGTTCATTTTTACCTTTAAGGTTGCCAATGTTGTACGCGGAATTAAAGCAAAATCATTAATTGTTGGGCTGAGAACAAGTGTGTTATGCTTCTTCTTGGCGTCGCGTGCTTCGACCCCTAAAAATTTTGGTTCTGCAAAATTCTATCAAATATTTTTGTTACCATTCCAAGAATAAACCGATTGATTTATTTTTTACAAGGTACTAAACAATGTGAATTGCTCAAAAAGTTTTTTATCTAACCTATATAATATTGATTCTTTCAGGTATATTCCTTATTTGCTGGGTGCCATTCTTTGCTTTAAATGTTCTTAATGCAATTTGCATGAAGATTGGCAATCCTTCTTGTCAAGTCGGCTTCCTACCATTCTTTCTATCAACGTGGATTGGATATATGAACTCCTTCATGAATCCAATCATTTACACAATATTCAACACGGAATTTCGTCGCGCTTTCAAATCGATCTTGTCATTTAGTGGCAAAGATGTCAGAAATCGCCACATGCTCGCTCGAAGGCGCAATCATATTCATGTTTAAAAATCAACTTGACATTTCTGCTACTTTGGCTCGCCGAATAACAGCGTTACACGCTGGAATAGAGTTGCTACATTTTTAATAACATCTTCAATCCAACATCCGTCTCAGAAGAAAACTGAAAAACGCAACATAGACCAAGGTATTGGCAAAAGCGAATATATTTACCGGCATCTCTTGCGTGGACCGCGACTATGATAACAATGCATCAAGGAAGCGCGAACCATCGTTATACGTTTCGGGACAAAGATTGAATGTAAAGAGTTCATCACAATTGTTTTAAGTGGCAGCAAAAAGTTATGGACATGAAACACATGGACATGACATGATTTTACTAAAATTTCGGCAATCTAAATGGCATCGAAATTCACGTTTAACGTTCTGCATTCTTCGTTGCTTCTCAAATGCAGCCTGTTCCCAAATGCTCGCAGTAAGAGTTGCCATTGCGATTCAGAAAAGTATTTGTTGAAATGTCGGCAGTGCCGAATGCAAATGAAATCTAGTGGTAATATTAAGATCGACAAAAGATAAATGCTCAATGTTTGCATAATCCGTCGAATTCGCTTTTTTGACCGCTTAAACTGAGGCGGGAATTTGAGTTTACATTGTGAAGCTGTTCATCTTGTTACTCTTCGATCAGTCATGCAACGGTGTTTTCCAGTGACGAATCAAAAAATAATAATGTCACATTGTACACTTCTTTGAAACAATAAAGATATTCAATCAAAGCGCTTGAGGCGGAAATATGCGGTTTGCTATATTTTAGTCAGCTACCTTTGTTGATTTCTGACTCAAAACAAGGAATATAGCAAGTAATTTTGGCATCTCACTGCAAAGTCGCCAAAGCGACATCAGTAACCGATATCAATAGCTTCGCTGTAATAGCAGCCAAATTCACAACATGATAGGAATTGTTCGTTTTCTTTCCGAGAAATTTCTCATTCGTTTCTGTCCGAAAATAATAAACTAGAGCCATTTTCACGACCCCAGAATGAAGTAGAACGAAAAAGAAATATTTATTACTTTGCTCAGTTAAATAGAGAAAAAATCAAATTGAATCTGGTCGGGGGGATGAAAGTGATAGTCATAAAACTGGGAGGTGAAATATTCGAAAATTCATTTTGTATGCTGATAGCGATATTTTACTGACAATATATATGGATGNAAAATCAGCCTTCAGTTGATTCTCCAGCTTCCCTCCCTTGCTCTCGTTAAATATTCTCCGTTCAAACTTGCCAATGGCTTCGAACTCAAAACTGTGATCCTAGATCTGACACTAAGCTTTTCAGATGAAAATGATAAAAAGATGACATTTTTAGAAAGGATTTGATCACCAAGAAAGCGGGATGTCAGTTACCCAAAACTGCGCTTTGACTCTTACGCAATGCATCATTCGACCAATTTGCACGCCGTTCGTTCAGAATTCAAGTAGCGAGAACACTGATAATCAGGTAATATTGATTTTATTTGAACCTTCAAATTGTTGAAAATTAAAATTCTTTACAAAAGACAGTTTTAGATACGTCTTGAACCTATTGCTTAATATACTGATTGAAATAAGTTTAACAGAAATTGTTCACAAAAACAATACTTTCGAACGTAAAACATTGGCATCAAATATCGATACTATTGTTTGGGGTGTCTCGATAGATGGGTACCTGATTGATAAGGCTGTTTGCAACGAGTCACATGCCTGACGTGCGCAGTCTCTGAAAGTTCTCTCCATCCATCCTCTGCTGCTATCTCGCTCGACCAACCCGGTAAATGAGAATTAAAAATAGCACTTTTGTGAAACCTGTATGTCACATGCCGCTGATCCATATCCTATCGAACGCATGGTGATACCAGCGCAAAGACCCATATCAATCGCTTTGACGCTTCTTTTCACTAACAAATAATTACCTTAAGAGGCCCCGTTTTACTTTTTTTGAAGCCCGTTCATACGTGTATACCATTTGGAGCAGACTGACTGCACGCGAGTATTTTTTTCTGAAACTGTTTGGACTCAAAATCTGCAGTTTGAACGGCATTATTTAGCTTTTAACCAAATTTTTTGCGCTCAACTAATATTATGCATACTGCTCTATGTTTCGGTTGATTCAGGATGGTGCAAACATAAAAATGGACGAGCTGACTCAGTGCTCAATACAAGAAGAAGATTATCGTCAAGGCAAAAGTTGTCAATCTACAGAGAAAATTATTGCTCAGATGTTTACTCAACACGCCACCCATTCACTCATCGGGAATCAGCCACCTCCAAAGCCACTGGCATGGCAGGCAGGTTTGTCGCTTAAACAACCCTGTTGCAAAAATTTTTCTTTACCAATTTAGCATTCGAAAATAATTTTGTAACCTAACAATAGATCATATGTGCTGAAATTTTAAAATGAATCGCAGTTGAGACTGTGCTTGGAATTTTGTTTTAAATATCGTCACTCTTAGTGTGGTCTCTTCTGGCAGTAATATTTGTTGCTGTTACTTTTTAAGAGATGAATTTCTTAGATAAAAGATCTTTATTGTCGTACCTTTTGTTACATTAGGTGGCCGATCAACTTATTCCAAGTACTATCGAACTAGAGGATCCGTCTGTTGGTACGTCTGTCGACTAATTCAACACGTCTGTCTTCCTCATCTGTGCGAAAGTTGTCGGCTGATAATTTCTCACGCCGGTCAGCTCGCTTTCGAAAACTATGGCGATCTTCGCCACGGCAATTAGCAGCATGTAGCCTGCGCTTTTTTACGTTATCAATCAATCAAATGCTTAATTATTTTTTAATTACCTTTTAACTACTTTTTTAGCTCTTTCGCAATTAAACATCTTTCTAAAACGTGCAATAGGTTCACTTCCACAACTGAGTTTTACTGAATAACTTTGTTAGCTCATGGCGACAGGGTATCAGGTCTGATCAGCAAAGCGAAAACTTGGTTCTGCCGAGTAATCACTATGTTGCAAAATATGATCATTTTTTACAACATTTATATTTTCAATCGAAAAAAGGAACTATTCGTATTCAGTATGATCAAAAGAGTAATGGTTTGCGTTTAAAACTCCAATAATTGACTTTTAGATGGTTAAAGAAGCTCTGCTATCCTATGAATGTCTAATCGTAGACAAAACATGTAGTCATATGTTTTCACGATTTGCTTTCCTATCTTCATTTTGTTCCTGATTAGTTTTCTTCGAGTTGTAGATGTCACTGAAAGTTGACTTAATCAGGAATAGGTGTTCTAACCGATACTGGCTCACCTAATCATATGATCGCATGAGTCATTGCCGCTATTGGCAGGATATTGATACAATTGAAAAAACTTGTTATGCATTGATCATTTGCGCAACCATTATCAGTAACCTGCTGCTACTGATTATTGAACGGCATAGCAAATGTTTAAGCTAAACTGATTGATATCCAGCTATATTTTAATCTATGGAATGTTACGAAGCTGCTTTGCAAGCAAGCATTCAGTTGCCCTAACCCAACTACAAATTTGCATCTGATTCTCATTGGAAGGAGATTAAATATTTTTATGTTTGATATTTCTACGCGAACATTCGGTTCTGGTGGCTGTGGTGCATTAAACGATATCTCCTAAGCAGCAGGTTACTGCCTCCGCCAGCAAGTTCCTCAACACCATGATCAGATCGAAATGGAACTCATTTCAGCATAACTCTTGCAAGTGTAAAATTATCGTCGCTTCAGTATGCACACATATATAAAAATGATATTGAAAGACTTTGCGGTCGTTTGATGCAAAAACACTATCAAACAAGGCGGTGCTCAGCGCCAGCGCAGTGTGATGCATGAACAGCGTAGGAGAGGGATTGCGAGATTGTACAACCTTCCAAGAGAACTAAGTAATTTGAAGAATTCAGTATGTATTGCAACCTTCAGAGAGAGCTCAACTACTGCACCCCATTTGCACATTTGATACCCTATCGGCAAGTTGCTGCCTGCAACGTAATATGCTGTGGACGAGTGATGAGGTTTATGTCATCATCATAGGGTTCCGCGAAACGCCGCTAGGAGCATCAACGATATGCCGAGTTTGATTTATTGTGAACGTCGCGAGCTGCTTCCCTGAAAGTTCCTCAGTTTACGTATACCCAAAATTTTCAAGCATAAAACATATCTGAGTACGATTTTCAAGAAATACGAGAACATTGAATCCACTCTATGATATGCGTGCCCGTATCAGTTCAAACATTCACTTATTAATACATAATAGAGATCACATTTATGTATATTCACATGTTTTTCCCCATCTAAGCTCCCACCTTCGGCGCCTTTGAATTTGGGCAACGTCAAAAATCTAATGTTGCGGTGCGAGCTCATTTGCATAATTGCACCTCAATTTCGTCAATCAATCGACTGACGCCAGCGAAAGTGCAGTTGCATAGCGCCGACGGTGATCGCGGTGGGCTTTGACGGTTCTTGGATTGGAAACTGCTGAACAAGCGGGACTTTAATCGAATTTAATTGATGTTCTCCGGTCGATCGACTTTCTCGCGCCTATGGACTTCCCCGTCGTACAAGCGGAGTGCCCTCCATCAAATGTGATGACGTTTTACATTAAATCGAGTTTGCTTTCTTGTTCGGGATTGGAACGGAATGGCACGTTCTGTTGACTTTTGCGTGAATGACGTACCAAGTCGGACATCATAATTTGGAATGGCTTAGTTCTAGCAATGAAAAAGACGTGTACGCGGGTGAATAACTGTAGAAGAGCGAACGCGCATGGGAGGATAAAGAGCATAAGTTGAGTTTCGTAGTTTGTACGTCTCCACTTCCACCTTTGCTCTTGCGTCCTCACTGGTTCCAGAATACTCCCAGACAGCAATAGAACCGTCTCTGCGCGTAATTAGCTCACTAAAGGTGCAAACTGCTAAAGGCATCGTGAAAGTTCATGGACAGTTACTGTTGCCTTAATTAGTTGTTTTGATATTTAATTGTATTTATTGTTTTAATGCCTCATGGAACTTACCAGGCCATTTTCAAGAGAATATGTTCCTACAGGCTCGAGAGTTGATAGGTGTAACTCTGCGGTAGACTATGCTTTTCCTTGCTATCGATACTAACGGGTGCCTATTAAAATTACCTATCACCTACGTCGCGCGTACCAGGTGTTTCCCAATTAGTGAATTATTTTACGCGATTAGCTCACTGGCGCCGTCTGGTCACCTGACGTCACAAAGCTTATATGTGTTATGCGAAATTTATTTATTTTCATAACTAAATCAATTCTTCCGAATGTAGTTCTCCACATGCGATCACCACAACTATCTGCACTGCCATTTGAATCTAGCTTTCGCCGCCTCCATACGTTAGCAATTCGTTGCGTCACCGTCTTCCTAGCCATTCACGCGGGCACGTGTAGTTAGATGAACGCCAGCGATGTGAAGATGTAGACATCGAAACCCGCAGTGGTCCTGTTGTCGTCGTCGTCCGTGTAGCATAACTCGACGCAGTGGTCTTTTTGTCGACGCCACTGTCGTTTTCGTCATTGATGCCGTCGTGGTCGTCGTCGTCGCTGATATCGTAGTCGGTGCTGTCATTGTTGTCGGTGTAGTTGAGCGTGTGTAGTCGAATGAATGCCAACGATGCGGGGATTTAGAAACCGGTGCTTGCAGTGGTGTTGGTGTCGTCGTCGGCGTAGTAGAGCATGTAGCCGGAGGAAGCTTGTTGTAGCTGCGGCCGGAGTTGCGCGTTTCGTAAACTCCTATGATGTTGGCGTATTGCTCAGGTTCAGCTTCGAATTCGCTTAGTGTCGACGGTTAGGCGATTCTTAGGATGCTGTAGTGCCCACACAGAAGTGGTGTCGCATGTGGAGTTAAAAGCTGGTACCCCTCGCGCCGGCTAAGACGTGTTGAGGGGGATCCCGTCGTGGCAAGGAGAAAAGCGGAACACAACCGCTCAACAACCGAGCATGAAACGGAACCATGCGAAATTTAATTGAAGCAAATTTTCGTGTAAACTGTGGCTTCGCTTCCTTATTACGGAGAAGACATAGACGAAGAGAGAGAGAGAGAGAGAGAGAGTGCGCTTCTCCTTGATCTTGCTTCCTTGTGCCTTATTATGGTCGCAAATTTGCGATTGGAACAAATTTTCTTCAAATTCGAAGTGTAAGTGATGTGCTTGCTATCCCGTTTCCAAACTTGAATAGTAACAATTAAATAACAACCGCTTGCGCTATAAGATGATGTGCAAGACATCAGCGATAATTCCGAGAACCTTGGTTTAGTATTTTCAACAAAAATATTTACTTTTTGAGATTTTATCGCTGAGGCTGGTTGTGCTCGAATATTACCATTAACTGTTAGCGAGTGTTTTATGGGGCTTTCATTACAAGTTCTCTTCATTGAGAAGGAAATATATATTTTTTGGTTCTTCTCCAAGTTCATTAGCGCTCTTCAAGGTGGAAGAGATGAAGCTGTGTCAGTGTATTACGTCACCGTCTCTAACATTATTTAACAGTGGAAACTGAGGAAGGGTACAAAACGGTTGGAAAGTAACCGCCCATTTTATGAGTGGCTTTTTTCTTTACGCAAACATGACACCTATGCTTTACATACTCTAATATATATTTAAATTCAAAAATGATTGAATCCTGTTAAAATGTCAACTACGGATTGAATTCGTAAAATTCAGTTACATCATCCATCGTTATTCACCACCAATGAGTAGATCTCGCATTGCAGTAATACAAATGTTCCCTTTGTTGTGGAGATGTTGTCTTTTTTCTCCCCCCTTTCCCAAAGTTTTTTATTGTTATTTGAAATATATAGTAGACAAGCTGATTCGAATTAGTGTATTGTAAACCAGACAGTTTTAAGGAGCGCAGTCTCTTCTCACAAAACCCTGGCAAGCAAGTAAAGTGTCCCTTTACGGAAAGCAGTGGTTTTTGGACGCAACTTGAGATAGTATTGCTTATAAACAGAATGCGTTCTTGCTTACACCCCTATGTGGTATTGCTTATAAACCGCATGCGGTATGCAATACATAAACTGCGCGACGCCAGACGGCGGTAGAGTAAACGGAGTCAAAAAGCTTACCTGAACATTCGCTTTTCAACGAAAAAATCTGTCGCTATCGCGACATCCACTGAACTTGAAAAAATTTCTTCCTTATCGATAAAATGATACCTCTAGTGCACGTTTGTAATTCCACAATTTCTCGTATCAAAAAAATTCGTGTTCCAGGCTCACCTAACTGCAGTTTCATAAGCTAAGAGAAAAGCTAATTCAAAGTGAAGCGTGTTAATAAATTCCGCCTTGCAAATTGTATGGCATCGCTGCGACTCTAGGGAAAGTCAATGACAAAAAGCTCATCACTCTACTTCAGGAACGGTTAGAATTATTTTACATTCTTACTGCAACTAATCGATTCGGTCTACGCCTTCGTCTACCTGTAGAGTTTAATATTCTGATCGTTTTTTGCTGAAATTTGAAACTGTGTTGTACTTATGCAATTTTCCAGCATCAAGAGTATTTCAGCAAACACGATGTTGCTGTTTGTGCTGCCAATGAAGTCTGCCCCCAGGGTTCCGATAGCGCCAAGAAAAAGGTACTTACTGATTAATCACGCTGTTGAGCTTATGCTAAAATGATCTTTAATTTAACTGCAGAGGCGTTCATCCCCTAAGAAAGTTACTGCCGTTAAATTATTTATCGATCATGCGCTTGCGATAAATAATTGAGATTTTTTATCTTTGATGCGATATGTCAACGTTGAATTCTCTTAATGGAAATAATGCCCATGCTAAGGATTCCAGCCGTCAAGGCGCTGTAAAAAGCCTTTTACCAGCTTGCTTTCGCGCAGTCTCGTGGCATGCGATAAACATTTCGTTTGGGACGTGAAAGGCAATGAAACTCGCGATCTTTGATGTTCGTTCGCTCAGTCGCAATTTTCGGTGCTAACAGAAGATTATCAATGAAGCTCAGCGGGTCTCCTCTGCATGCTCGCTGGCCGCATGCAAATCTCATTTAGGGGGTGGGGGGAGGAGCTGGAATCATTCTCGAGAGAGGCCGAACCGCGTCGATGATGAATGCGCGATGCCGACGAGATTATTTGACTGAGTGTGTAGTGGCACGCTTAAGCGCCCCTACCTCCGCGGAAGGGGAAAATTTTGGCTTTTCGTAAGAATTCAAAATATTTCGAAATTGAACGACAGATAAATGCATAAGTTAATTTTCTAAACCGTGGTAGTTGCAGTCTTAAATTTATAATCAAGATGCTCAAAGGACGATTCGAATTTGATTTATAGTTTACCAGAACTTTTCATACAATATAAAGCTTTATTTATTATAAAATCGTGACTCAATAAACATAGCACTTAATATATCACCTTTCGCTGTTACACTCTAGTTGAGAGGAAGCTTGATGAAAAACCGGAGACACTCGTTGCCTAACTTGTTGATTACAAATATGAGCAGATTTCTTAGATAATATTTTCAGTACTCTAGTCTGGTCTTTTCATGTTTTGCATAATATTTCCTTTAGCATTCATTGCTTTAGCAAATGTTCAGAGCTGGACAACAAGAAAGCGCCTGATGATTTCTTACTCCAAACACTGCCGCGATGCTGCAGCTCTCTACCAAGTCTCTCTAGTCATTGGTAGGCTAGTATTAACTTTATAAAGGACGTCACAGAGCGTCAGATTCGAAAACAGGAGGCGCCACCCTCATAGCCCTCCTCTAATGGTTGCTTGTGTAGCTTTTTGCACTAGCTACTTTATCATTTTCATGCTCCTCTTCATGCAGATAGCCGAAGCGCAATGCGCTGTTGCGTTTCCAGAAAGCCAGTTAACCTTAACTGATGCAGCTCATACGTCATCCGTCATACGCCTGGCAACTTCCGCAACTCGAACAGAATACGGATGACAGAGAAATGGAAAGGGATTAGCCTAACATCGCGCAATCGCTTCTCAATAGGCTCATTACGCGTACCTCCGACAACGTCGTTCGGCTTGATCGAATGCTTCAAGGACGAGGCACGATCAAATTTATTTGAGGCCCACGCCTTGACTATCATTCAGTGCCTCTATTAAAATATTTCCATGCCTCCCGATGAAATTTTATAAATGTAATTTTATAGGTTCATAAATATGGTTTTTGAGGGCTTCACAAGGCATGCTAAATGAGTATAGTTATTGGTTAATAGTTTGAATTGCTAAAGTAGTTTTTCTTCTTAGAATGCCTTTAAGCTTTGAAGTTGGAAAGACCAAATTGCTTCATAGCATCAATCATCTATTAGTTGCTATTTGCTTGTGGAAGCCATATGTTTTGGACGTAAAGAAATGATTTAACCATTTCGAAACTTACATCTGTTCGAAGTTTATCAATCTCACGAGACAGATGAATAATTTATGGAAGCGTAAAACACATTTGCATAGCTAACGGGGAAGCGAACCTACCACTCATTTATTTTTCTAATTTCTAAACGAAATAATGTAGCAGCATTTGTTTAGAGAAAAAAACTTCACTTAAGGTTTCTACTCGCTGAACAGCCAAATTATATCAATAACTTTCTATTAAAAAAGTAGTTAATCAAGATTTAAAGCTTTACTATCGCATTAGTACTTTTCCTTGTGAGCGGAATCGCATTTAGCAACTTGCGATACTTAATNTTTTATTAAATAAGTAGTTAATCAAGATTTAAAGCTTTACTATCGCATTAGTACTTTTCCTTGTGAGCGGAATCGCATTTAGCAACTTGCGATACTTAATTTAGCAATTGTCGCAAGTAAACTGAACCATTCTAGAGGTTCGGTCAAATAGTTTTCGCAGATCGCGCGCTTCTCGGGGCGTCACATGGCTAATGCATTAAGGCAACAAAGGAAAGTCGCAAGGCTATAAACCGATATAGAACTCTTTTTGTTATGATGTATATCGCAAGAGGCCAAGAATTTTTACAGAATGTCGTAGAAAGTGGGCACGAAAAATACGAAACAGGATAAATTTTGCAGGAAAAGTTTATGCTTTTTGATTTAATTCAGTGTGTTGCTCATAAACTGCGACAACATAAAGGTAATATACTTCACTGCGAGTATAAATCTTAGTGTAAATATCACAGGTTTCGGAAAATAATATTGACAAATGATACAGTTGTTGAAATGATTCGATTTCTTTGTTTTAGCAAAGTGATCACGCAAATTTGTCCACTACTTCTTTAGACTATTCACTTCTGAAATAGAATGAGATCCTTAATCAAATCTATTGTAAGCCATAATGACTTGCCGTGTTGTCTTGTTGTCTCACATACTTGGCTTTCACTTTTCTTGTCCAATTTCGCGTGTGCGCGCGGGAGTTTCGTGATCGGTCGAGTCAACCTCACCTACACAAGTGATTTCAGCACCAGATAATCTACAGTGTCTTCAGCTGCGAAAACCGGAGCACCTCTGGGTCTGTTGGTGTCTCATCGGAATTATACTGGAATGTTAGACAAGAACCGGTCATATACGGTCGGTTATCCTATGAGAAGTGCTTAAACTAATTTGTGAACAGCGATAACTGAACTACTTTGAGGACTAGCGGTGCGTTGACGTTTTTCGATACTTGCTTTCATATCTCATATTCTTCCCGCGATAAAAGTGAACCAAATTAAATCGTCGCATACTTTCACTCGCACTCGATCGAAAAACGTTGCCATCTACGTGAAGCGTATTCTTAAGGAGTGAAAAGTGCTTAACTGGAACTAAACTTACAGTTACCGTGCAGATTTTTAAAATATTCAATAATCATTCTCTTCATTCTGTTCAATTGTCTGAAAACTTTAAAGATTTTTTGTATGCTTAAGCGAGTATGATCGAAGGGAAGAAAACGATACTTGAAAGAAGTCAAAGTGAGTCATGTTGCTCTGTGACCATATAATATAATATACGCTCAAACTGCCGAATCTTCTTTATATTTAGGTTAAGATCGGCTCACCTAACTTTTCATTATTCAAACGCTCAGTTATAGAGTAGATATACGCAAGCGCTTTGCAGGATTAAACGTCAGATGCGGGTCGAGCTCCCGGCTAGTCTCCGGGCTCGCTAAATTTCTCTCGATATTTATTCGTAGCTACATACGTCCGCATCAGACGGGGGCAAATCGAAACAGCGTCTCTAATTGCCTACATACGTGACGCGTGACGGATGAGAATGATACGAAGACAAAATATGTCTTTGTATCCTGAAGTAGGTAGAGGCGGTTGCAAGACGGGTGAGCACAAGGAACGTGTTGCCTCCTATTTGAAGCAATCCATCCGGAGATGCACTGATGTTAATATTCTTGGCGATATACCCGGCGAGGATATATGTTCCCCGTGTTTCATGCCAGCTCTGTTCATATAAAGTATCGAACGGAGGCGAATGCAATAAATGTTCTTTATTGCTGCAGTTGGTGACGTGTGACGACTAACCGGGCGATGCGACGACAGCGAAATGCATCGGTCTGCCCATCGAACAGATGCTTGATTAATTAACGACGCATGTGGCGGGCGCTCAACCGATTCGTCAATTTGTCCCTTACCGATCCGTTCTCCTCGGTCGGATGACCGACAATTCTTCAGTCGTTCACTTGTCAATGTCAAGCGTCTCTCACCCGAGCAAATCCCCGATCCGCCCCTGTCGCGTGCCCATCCCCTTCGACCGCAACCGCCTCTCCTTCTCATTCTTCAGCCGTTGGATCATTCGCTCTACCTCTCACCATTTTTTTGATCAATGTTTTTCATACTTTTCCATTTCTTTTCATGTCGATGCCTTTTGAAAGAAGTCTAACAAATTTTTAGTTACAATTTTGGAGGAAGGTTTCGTGGATATAGGAGACATTGTTGAGGATCTACCAGATGATACTTACGCTTCGTGTTTTAATGAGCTATAGGTCCGTGTATCTTTTTCATTTCTTACCGATTGGGTACAAATCCACGTCTATAGAGTAGGCTCAAGAAATAATTGCCATAATTCAGTTGGCCGATTGTTACAGTATCACTATTAGCGTCTTCGTCTGTTTGTCCATCTTTGATATCCCATTACTTTATTTACTGAAAAGCTCTGAACTTTCCACGGCTTGTTGCTCATCACAGACACCAAAAGAGGCCTTTTGAAAAGCAGTCAATGATCTTTCTCTTAATGTCAAACAGAGAGTCACGATTTGATAGTGGTTGATTGCATTAGACATCTGGGAACGATAGAGTTCGTGAGAATATCGCAGAGAGCCTCATGAGTATTGCTATAAGATGTCACGAGCAGTAGCGTTTTTTTTGTTATCACGATATTCCAGCGTGAATTAGAAGCGTTATTTGCGATTGTCGTTGCACAATTCATTTAATGGATATTATAAAGCGAGGCAAATCGCTAATATTACTGAAAGAAACCTCTAGGAATTGTCTCGGCCTGACAACGGCCCCATTAGTCATTCCCTATCTGAAAATGGTCCTTGAACGTCTTGCTAAGCGTTCATAGCCAGTGTCAATATTTAATGTGTGTTCAATATGTTCAACTTAATCTATCTCAGTGCGTGACTTCCATTAGCTAATGCTGAAGCTATTATGTTATTTTATTACAAATGTATTCGGTTTAGGATTTGTTTCTGAAGCGTTGGAAGCGATTGAATGAACTTATTGATATCAAGTTTAGCTCCAACTGATGACCAAAAAAGTATGGCCTGCGATCTACTGACTGATCCATTTATTGTTCTCATACCGTATATCATCTCGGCTCTTGGATGCGTTTAGTAGACCCGAAGAGTTTTGAAATCTGAAGTCAAAGCAGATTTCTGAAACACGTATTGCTAGTGCCAATGTTGCCATTTCTCAAGCATATTACTGCGAAACGATTTCGACTACAAGAGATGTTTTGCATTATGCGTGCTCATTCGCAATGAAAAATGCATTGCGCTTGCGTTACGTCATCCAGATCGATTTCAAAATTTTCTACTGCAGTCGCTGAGGCGTCGATAAATGCATTGTTTTACGCAAAATTTCTTGTCCACTTGACAACGCTACTTGTCTATTTTAAATGTCTGACAATTATTCATAAAGACAACATTTCGAGAAATGCCAGCTATCTTTCGTTATGCAAGGCTGTGTCATGATTGACGAGCCGCCGTGTAGTTTTGAAAGTGCACGTTAGGTCATCATTATTTTGCGTTGGCAGTGTCTTTTAACCATCGTTTACTTGATTGCTTCTCTTAGCCTTTTGCTGCAGTGTTTAAACGGTATTACTGTTAGCTTTTCAAGCTTAGAAGACGTCGCACTAGCGCGATACAGTTAAATCTATACTCTATTACTGAAAATAGCAGTTCAGTGTTTGAATTAATGTATTGTTCATATTTTTGCGCGTAAGCGGGCAAGTTCAGTTTATAGCACCACTAATTGCTGAATATTTCAGATTGTTCTTAATCTCTGCAGAATTCTATCGCGAGCATCCCAGTTCACGGAATTTCATAAATATCAACAGTGGGGCGAGTGCTGTGCCGCTGATAGAGTGATCTGCGAGGAAGTAAATCGGCTAATTAGCATTAGCCTATCATCCGTAATGGCTCACTGAGGAAGGAAAGAAGACGAAAACATGCCTGCACTGTTGTTTGTCACCTCGGCGAAAACATGGCTTTTCATCTCAGTGCAGTAGCAGCGTCATCACTAATTGGGTAAGCATCAAGCTGTTACTAATTACCATTCGATCGCCAGAATGCGCTTAGCGTCGCTTATGTGCAGGCGATATCAAGGACAGGTAAATTATGAGTAGGATCGATATGAAGTCAAATGGATGATACAAATGTTCAAACAAAAATGAGAATCTGCCTCTAGCGCCAGAGAGAGGTTCGACGGTGCTAATACGAGCCGACTGGCCAACCCGTTGTCCATCTCTGATTCCGGCGCAAATTTTACCCTTTTAGTAATATCGGCTGAAGTATACAGCAAGCGCTTTGCTAGCTCTAACTAGACGACACCTCAGCCACCAAAGGTCACTGAAAAGCACCATAAGCCGGCTGGCAGATAATTCAAGTAGCACGGTGTAGTGGACTGTTGCCTAATGCACAGTAGCTATTTATCCTCAGCGCGTGTACTAGCAAATCTGTTACTTAGATTTTAGCCTGGTCGGCGGTGCCATACCCACAGAAAGCTACTTAGAAGCGCCTAGCACTGACAGGCAAGATGCGAGCGACTTGGGGCGTCACGCGTGGATTGTCGCTTTCGCTTGTCGCTTGACGCAGTCTAACCTTTTCCACACCACGTGGTCTCGATAGTTAGGCCACTCAGGTCAGTGGGGCGCGGATGGCCTACTTCCGCCTCTTCTCACGCATCGCCGCCTGCACTCCCCCCTAACACTCGTTGCGCTCAAACGGAAAGCGGAACATTCAGCTTTAGTGAGTTTTGTCGCGGCGCTTTTAGTGCCTTGCCTGCGCGTTTAATGAATTTTTGTACGCAGCCTCCGCTTGCTGTTTGCTCGTTTGGCAATCAACGCGGAGCTAAGTGCGATTTACAGTGCCCACTTTTCTTTTGTCAGTAGATTATTAAATGAAGCAAAAAAAGAATTTTATTGCTTTGAAAGCGGGAAATCCATAAAATTGCTAAAGCTGAGTGCCAGCCTTGGTGACATACGTCGTCAGAGTTTCGAAATTTAGCGATTTTTAATGGATTTTCTAAAGCTCATTCATACGTTGGAGAAGTTTGTAGGCGCGGAAACTTTGCCTAATACCTACAATTATGAGGGTTCCAGCTTCTTTCTGTTTTGAAATAAGCAATAATAACAAAATTAAGTATCAAATTTCGATCTAATTTCAACATTGTAAAGTTTTACATCGTTTTATTGTTTTCACTGAGATGATAAAAACAGATGGATTGTAGCAAGTAGTGATGAGAGATTTGAGCAAAAACGTGAATGTCATACTGCTGCTAGGGAAAGTTTTGCTACCGTACTGCTATAATGACATGCCGAAGAGGCCTTAGCATCGAACTTGAAGGAGCGTGAATGAGCTTAAAGACTCCGCTAATGAGCTCTTTTGCTGCATTTCAGAATAAGGACTACTGTTTTCGAACGCGGTGTTGTCAAAACAATTATTATTGTACACAGATATGAATGTTACCCATTGGGTCGTTGATCTTTATTTGATCTGANTAAGGACTACTGTTTTCGAACGCGGTGTTGTCAAAACAATTATTATTGTACACAGATATGAATGTTACCCATTGGGTCGTTGATCTTTATTTGATCGATTCCAATAAAGACAGAAATTTTGTGCAATGAACAACTGAAACTATTTTTCAGGCATAATCATGGCTCAAATACATTCAAATATTACCACCACACCTGTTCCTACAGTGTCAGAAATCACGATGGTAGATGAAAAATGCGCTGTATTCATCGACGTAGTGCCCGATCCGGCTACCAAGTTCTACGTCATCGTTCTCTTTGGCATCATCTACTCGCTAATGTTCTTGCTGGGAGTCATCGGCAACGGACTAGTCATCTTGCTGACTGTGCGCAATGCTTCACTGCAGACCGTGCAGAATATTTTCATCCTCAACTTGGCCGCGAGTGACTTAATCGTCTGCTTCGTCTCGCTACCCGTCACACCCATTACAAACATTTTCAAGAACTGGTATGAATCGTTTGGCTATTTATCGGTGTACTTTTAAGAATACTGCATAATGCTCTGCTTATTAACTAAACGACTATGCTGCCAAGAGGTTGGGAGTCATTTTGTGCGTGTATATATCACATATAAAAATCTTTTTGCCCATGCACAAAGCACATAATTTGCTATAGTGAACCCTTCTTAAATAAATAAATGTCCCATTATGTTTCTGTAATTGTTTTGACGCGTTCTTGCCAGAGAATGAGACCTAAAATGTGCATTGTAGAGATGTTGAGATTATGCTCATTGGCACAGTGGACTCTAGTTCAAAAGAGACAAAACTACTTTTGTACATAAAAATTATGTTATTATGGAGCATATTTTGAAAATTATTTGAGATTCAGTTTTGTTCTTTCGATGTTCACATATTATCGCTTTTAAAATTGCCTGCCCTCCTATTTGTCTAAGTCAAGAACTCGAATTTCCCAGCGTTTATTCATTGCCCATCTCTGCCCCCGCATGCAGTCCCCGACCCCAACTGCCACCTCAGAATTGCTTTTCAGAAATGACATTCTCACATAGTGATTACTATTCATCTGTAATTTTTACCAGAAATCTGTTGGTTTCTCTTTTAGGTATTTCGGCGTAGCGCTCTGCCATCTGCTGCCGTGGGTACAAGGCGTCAGCGTGTTTATCTGCACTTTCAGTCTGAGTGCAATTGCAGTCGATCGCTACGTTCTCATCGTCCATCCCCACGTAAAACTTTTAAGCAAGCGAGGCGCTATGGGAGTCACCGTAGTATTGTGGGTGCTGTCTGTTCTCGTCACACTACCGTACACCATCTTCATGGACGTCATCACACATGAGGGTTTATGCGGGGAATTTTGCACCGAAATGTGGCCGTCCACGCAGACGAGAGCGGCGTATACGCTATTTGTGATGGCCGCTCAATTTGTGCTTCCCTTTGCAATAATGGCAGTATGCTATTGGATGATCTTTGCAAGGTGCGTTGAGGTCTATATTACCGACTTTTCCATCAACTTTTTTATTTAAATGTCTGTTGTGCTACTGCAAATATACAGAGCACTCGCATGAAATGACGATTGTCCGAGACGCGCGATGAACAAAACCGGATAGGCCAGAATTTTGCACTACTTTATTAGAACTGCAATGTTTTTTCATTTTTTCGCAGCTTTACTAAGCTGAAGTATTTGCTTGTTTCATCTGATAGTGTCGGCAGGCGAAAGCATGAATAACCCAAGAGGCCATAACATAGTGGTAATAGCTGGTACCATCAGTTAAGGGAACCTTGGAAGAAATGCTCAAGTGATTATAATATGGAAGATTGCTTCTTGTTCAATTATGCTTTTTATAATCTATATAATGAAATTACAGCATGAAAAATTGCTTATATCATACTGAAGAAGATCATTTACTAATTATTCTCTGTGGGTTAAAAGTGACGAAATAGTCATGCCCTATCGTTTTCGATCAATCACTCTGGAGGCGCTCCAATCGAAGAGATTCGTTTCACGTCCCGTTTGGTTGACATTGTAAAATATTTGGCATTCGAAGTTCGTGGTTGCATCGTTATTCAATTCCTGACCGATCAATATTGGGAATTGTTTTTTGAGGGGCACCGCGCCTCAACTCATAACTTGACCAATTCTCTTATGCAGACTCCGCGTGCGCGCCAGGAAACGTCTGCAGCGAATGAGCGAGCGGTCGGTGCTGCTTCAGTCGTACGCCTCTCCTCAACTGTCGGGACCTTCGTCGACTTCGTTGAACCAAACTCCCAGTACCCGGTCTCGCACTCGAAAGGGCGAAGGCACCGACAGCCCCGATCGACAGCGACAGCAACTCGTGAGGCAGACAAGAAGAACCACCATCATTCTCTTTTGCATGGTAAGGATAGCAACATTAATTTACCGGCTTTATGAGCGAGTCTGAGAATATGATAGTGATTCCCTATTGCGCAAATTAAATCCATTTCCTTTCCGTCACATTTAAAGTTTTATAAAAGCATCAATCCATTCACTAGCTTTAGTAGGAAATATCTTAGAATGGTTTACGAATTTTATCATCGCCTTTCCTTAATAAGCGGTATACGTGGAGCTGCTGACGCGCTTTTTTGTAATTAATATTAATTTATACAGGTGCTTATCTTTGGTCTGACCTGGCTGCCTCACAATGCCCTCTCGGTCGTTATGGAGTTCAACGAGACGTTCTTCGAGATCGGAGAAACTAATCTGCTCTATCTGGTCAACTTGTTCACACACAGGTATGTTTGCATCAGTCTTGGAATCTTATGTTATTTAATATGACACGAGCCCATTGCATGCTGCTTCTAAAGTGCGTAACGACTGAGTGCCGTATCAGTTAATGCTACATGTTTTGCCAAGTTATACATATTGATAGAATAATTTGTTACGTTATCGAAAAATGCTTTTTTATTAGTTTAATTGCACATGAAATTAATCATGAAAGAAGTTTAACCATGTGCTTGATGAAATCGCGTTGCATTAGTTGTGCACGTTACAAGCAGCCAAATTTATACTTACATCGATACGTCCGACGGAGCCGGGTCGACCTTCTTGGACTTCATTTCAACGTCGTGTTTAGTCAGCTTCATGCCGTATCCAGCAATGGAAAGAACGAATGAGAAAAATTCGGCGATACTGAGCACGGACGCTCCGATCCACAAACCCAACTGACCGCCTGCAAGGTTTTTACGGTCCCATTGTTAAACTGTAATATGCGAGCAGAATTTATCTTGCGATATGGGGTAAAATATCCCAGAATGAGTTGCATATCTGTACACCCTGTATCTCTGTCTCAGGTTGATTTATGTCCCAATGAAACTTTCGAGCGCCCGTTCCTAGGTGGTCGTCGAATAAAAAATTCTTTCTTTTTTAAATGAAGACAGCTGATATTCAACCGACCAAACATTATCTTCTCTCCAGAATTCTCATTAGATAAGACATTATAAGTCAGACTTATATGATATATTTGCTGTTTCACAGAAAAAACTTTGCAAGAGTTACTTTATTAAATACCTCCCTGATAAAACTCTTAAACCTATGCAAGTACTCAAAAATATCCCAAAAAACTTTTCTCAACTATCTAATATCAACACGATCTGTTCATACTACAAGGTCCCTGCCCACTTCTAACTCTATTCACGAAAACCGCTATGAAATTATTTAGTGCTAAGCATACCAAGATCGGAAATCAACTGAACAAGTGTGTACGATTTTTCCATATTGTATCGCTGGAAGTTAAGTTGCATGTAAAATACTTCCAGTATCAATCCGTTGAAAGTAATATTGTCGTAGCAGCTGTTATCAATTCCATTGCTAGCATTTCTTGGACAATTAATCGTCTAAAACACGAAACCACATGAAAAGGAATAAAGGTGGTTTTCCTGAGGAACTTTGGTTCAATAAACACTATAATTGACATTTGTTTCAGATTTTAGATGATTTTACGGATCGAGCGCGAAAAGTAAGAAATATTTGATAAAAGAGGTAACTCGAAAGTTGAGAAAAGAATTCAGATTTAACTCACTTCCATGTACATGTCTGATGGAAAGGTTGACGTGGAAATAGATGTCTGATAATTTATTTCATAGCAAGAGGGATTGCATCCGCACGTGTCGGCGCTGATTCTTCCGGACACCAACAAATCGTTTTCGGCGCTATCTGCGCAGCTCTTCATTGTTTGATTGCAAAATTGCAAATTGTTCGCGTCGGCAGTATACGTCTGACTGTTAATTTTGACTTTCACGCTTCCAGTAAGCTGTGGATAGCTGAAAGATTGCACTATATGAGTTATGCATGAAAACTTGTGCAAGCATAAAGCATTTCCCACAAGCTTTACACTGCCATAAATCTCCCTGTCACTATTATAATTGTGGAAGTAAGTTAATAATGATAAAAAAGTATTTTCCAGTCTTTCAATATTGTGATAAATAAAAATAGTTTAACATGCGAAGATATTTCCGTTACTCTTATACTTTGTAAATAGGCAATATTTCTGGCTTAATCAGGCATTGTTTCTCTAAATTTTATATAAATAAAAGATTAATACCATGGGGCATTGGCAGGATAAATGGCATGAATTCTTTATTCCAGAATATTATTGTCCTTTGACTGAAGAAAGTCAAGTCCTGCATTAAATTTCCACTCTCTCAGTAAGTCACTGAAGTTCAGAGATTTTCCCATAATGCTACACTACTATAACCAAAACCTGCGACTATCGCGCAATGCTGAAAATCAGCTTACTTGTAATGCATACAGCCACATCTTTCGACAATTTTGATTGCCAGACAAGAGAAAAGACAGCCTTGACTAGGGTGATTTGAAAATTTGCTTTTATACTTTTTTTCGTTTTGAAACGGCAAAAACAGCCTTGGCACACTGATGGCAATAAATGCAGGTCTGCATTTAAAAAATTTGAATATAATCGTAGCTTCTGATGAAAATGCACTAAAGGGACTTCTAATCTTCCAGTAGCTAAAGAACAGCTGTATAAAGCTCAGGCTTGTACCCTTGGATCAACTCGTTAATTGCAATAAACTTACGCGGAAATGGTGCTTCATCCTGGTGATGCACAGCGACTCGTACTCCAGCCGTATCGGTGCTATGTAGATATTGCGACTGTCGAACGTTGATGCGCAATCGAAGTCCAAAGGCCGGTCCCGCTCTTGTCGCAGTCATGTTCGTCATATTCGCAAGTTTATGGTTGAAAGTGAAGCACATGCCAAAGACAGGATTTTTGCTCGCAATGAAATTTGAAGAGAGATTACACTGCTGCGTACCATAGGAACAGTCCTGCAAAAATATCTTGCGCAATTATAATTCAATTACTAGCATGTTACTTGGCTTACAAAATCATATTCAATTTTAGAAGACGTATTAGGACAGACAATTCTATCCTAATTTTTACATCTTCAGACCTTTACACTAAACATGTGAATGTAGCAAAGAGTAGTGCTACCCGAATAGCTAAGCTTATCATATATACATGAGACGATTTCAATAGAGGCAACATTCACTCAAACTGCTGCGCTTGAATAGAGGGCTCTATCGTAAAACTGATCTTGGAATAGAACTGACTTATGTAAGATTAATTAAAAAGATAAATTACGTAGAACATGTCAACAGTCAGTTTTTACCTCAATGAGCTCGGTCAAGACTTCAAAGATATCCTTGTATTGATTACTCGTATCTTGATCTCCGCTGCGCAGCGCGCTTTCCACCATATAATTCATATCGCTGGCGACCTTTGTGTTCAACTGCAGCATACTGACAGAAACTTGCTTAGGACTATCTCGTTTCTGTCTTCGCAAATGTAACGAGTCAGAAAGATCATGTGTCTCTTCTATGCTGTCCCCTGTTTCGGATGAATTTGTGGAATCTTTTGGTTCACGATTATTTGTATTTTGGCCTTGCGAAGGGCCTTGTGAGGGTAAAAACTTGTTTATCGTATTGCTTCCACAATCGCCATCATTTTGATCGCCATCCTCATTCCATCCATAACATTCATCAGACCCTTCCGATGGCCCATAAATCCCGTCGGTACAATCTGAAAAAAGACATTGGTAGAGTTTTGGCGCATAAAATCTTCGACAGTTTTTTTAATGCCTAAGAAACATTTGNGATGGCCCATAAATCCCGTCGGTACAATCTGAAAAAAGATGTTAGTAGAGTTTTGGCGCATAAAATCTTCGACAGTTTTTTTAATGCCTAAGAAACATTTGTTGGACATTGAAAACGGCTGTGAAACTCATTGCAGCTACTTGAACATAGATTTTACGAATTTTCATCCTCGCTTTCGAAGTCTTAGCGGTAGACGCTAAAAATAATAAAGGACATGAAACAGTCTGTACTTGTTTCTAAAAGCATCCAAACCATTTTGCTTCAAATGTAATTGAAACTGTTCGAAAAGTTGGCGACAAATAAAAAATACCTCCAAATCATAAGCTTGCTGAACAGGTCAATAACGCATCAAAATAATTTTCTTTCAGTTGTCAAATTTCCATATTGGTTTGACTGGTTCAGAGCATGAACAAGCCTTTTAGGAAGTTTGCAAATAAGAGTTCTTTAAATATTTGAACTATCCGAACAATAAACTGGCTGCATTTGAACTTAATTCCATGTAAACTATGCCAGTGTAAATGGAGCAACCTTTCTGTACTGTCACAAGCCTACTAAACGCAAATCATATGCTTTGAGGTATGGTTATAACAGCGTCGTTCCAAATGATCTTGTCCGATGTGCTTAACAAGTGTAGTACTGAAACTGTGCCTTTCGACGCCTGTGATAGTCCAGCCTTGCTCGCAATTTCGTAATTGGATATTAACTGCGCGACACTTACAGTCATCCGAGCACACTTCCATGCTGATGCCGTAGCAAAGCAGCGGGTCCAGCTGACATATCTCCATCAAAGATGCCGGGTCAACGTTCATTCCATTCTTCAACAAGTCCTTGTAGCGCGCTTGGTAAACAGCTACTTCGGAGTCCTGCGACACACAAATATCATATGAGCAATTTTACGAAGATTGCCGTTCTCTTACAGTAGGAATTTTGTTGAGTCGAAAAGGATTTTGATTGCAGATGGTGACCGCCGGAAACTCGAGCGTCTGGAACTGGAGGGTGGTGGTAACCGTCGAAGGAAAACTAAAGAATTTGATGACCAATTCTTGTGCTTGGTAGACGAATGCCGCGCTTGCTGCGACGAATAGCACTACCCATATACCTGGAAAGACATTCCTTTACTTCATTGTTATCATAAGGCCTCGCAAAAATAGAAGCAGTATTTACCCAAAATACACGCGTCTCGTGAAAAAATGGCTTCAGGTACAAGTCATTCAGGTTAAACGGCTTTTGAGGCTTATCTCTCGAGAGAAATAGCAAATAAAGTGGTTGCCAAAATTTAAGTTTCTGGAAGTAGAAACTGGCATAAATATATCAAAATTTAGCTAATGAAATTGTGTCTCCAGATGGAGGAAAGACTGTTCGAAAAAAGAGCCAGAAGCGGTTACCTAGTTTTCGGCAGTCCTCCCCCATTTATAATCGCAAATACTGCATTTTAAAATCTATGTTCTGTAGTGCACGATACTGTCTATCGCTCAGAAAAAATACATGTCTATCTATCTGCTGATCAAAGGCGATAGTTTGTCTTTCTAAATAGTTTTTCCTTATTATTAAACTTAAATCATAAGCTATGAATTTTTAATGCATGCAAGGCGACTGATAATGTACGGTCGGCAGAATTGGGACAACTAGGCGCGATAACCCTAAATGCTACCTACCCGCAGTATACCATTAGTCCCTCATTAGATTAGAGGGAGAAATCGAAATGCATGCAATATTTTGCTGACAGCATCCTGTATCAGAGTTCTATAAATGGCGAACACATTATAAGGCAAAGAAAGCGCCATGCCAAAGAGGCGCGTCTCGAACTACCCATCACATTTTATCGATACCTTTGCGGCTAAATAATATCATATCCCTATGCGGTTTTCGAGCAAAAATATCCAGATGCTTTGAATATAATAACTTAACATCTCCGATGACTGTCGATACTTATGTCACTTCTAAGCCCATCCATCCTTGAAGCTTTTAAGTATTCTTTTTCCTGCTTAACTTTCGCAAATTTTAATCGGCTAAAACTTAAAGAATTATTGAAGGTACCTTATCCAGTTTCACCGCCACTATAAATTCGATATTAAAAATGCTTATTGAACTCGATCACATGCTCTTTTTATCAGGGTTTAAACGCTGTGAAATTGAAAGCTCCATGAAAAAAGGATTACCTCTAGCGCACCATCTTCGTTCATGGCTACAGATACGCAATAAGCCGTGAATGGAAGTTTCTCGCGTAAATCCTTGAACAATTTGGTCTGCATTACCCATGATAATCCTGTATGCTCCTTCTGATATTGATGAACTTCTACAATAACAGAAGTGTAAAATGCAAGAATCATAAAACTGAACGATATATATTGTCGAAAGTTAACGCATCAGCGCGCGTTATTGTCCAATAATTTGCTGACGGTGGTAACAGTAGTCATGCGGTTTAATTGGCGAGTGGGAAAGTCACTTTCGCAATTTGATGAGATAATGAAGCGAAATCTGATGAATTAAAATTTTGCTTCGATTGATTAAACTAAAAATGCATATTGAAAATTGCATTCGTCAAACACACTGTGCTGCGCGTGGTACTGCATTACTTCCGCTTTGACTGCGAAATCAACTAAACAAAAGTTAATAGCACAACTGAATAACATTGCTAATTTTCACCGAAAATTTTGGATCGGCAGAATTCCTTGAGATGCATAAATAGAGCGAAAATCTGTCACTTTTAAGTGAAGTCCTAACAATTCTTCATCTCGAATAATATTCTCAACAATGTTTGTTTCTCAATGATTGTTTTTTCACTATACCTTTAACAGTTGTTTTATTTTTAGCAATTATATTTCATCTAAAATTTAATTTAAAAATCTCAGAACATCTTTTGAATTGCCAACCAGTGTATTTTATTCAGTAATAAAACGACATTGACATTGAAACACCTAGGCAAACAAAGGGAAGACCGGCGTGATGTGATCTTATTTCTCAGACCTCAACTAAAATTGCTTAATCGATTGCTTTTCCCGCATTAAAAGTGAGTGCTGCACTCTGTTATCGGCTGTCATTCGCAGAATTCGGATATTATCTTGATGGAGGAGAGTTGTCCCTCGTTGCATTTGCTCTACGAAAACAGATCGATCATGCCTAGTCTACGCAAGATTAGGCGACGATAAGCTCTCACGTTTGCAAATCGAATATCTCTGATTATTGTCATGCTATTTGTATGCTATCAAAGTCAAATAATTGTAGGAGTCAAGTGAGCAATTTCGAATGATACGCTAAACTCTCCTTCAGGTTTCCGCCATTCGCGAGTTCTACTTGCTGGCGAAAAATAACCATGAAGGTTGTCCTTTCATTGAGCTGCTGATTAAAGTCCTCTCCGAAATATGGTTGCGAAACGCGAGGCTTTGTGCGCGTTTTCCTTAATAAGGTCCTGCAATTAACATTAACATTTTCAGATGCACAACAAATTAGAGATTGGTGAAGTTTCTGTGTTGGACAGCGGAAAATCAAGACGATGCAATTTCAACTGTTGGACAGTTCGCAGAATCGTATTATTGATGAGTACATTGGAAATAATATCGCTTAGTGTGGGCGTCTATTTCAGTGAGAATTTGCTTTAATTTTGCAACTTTCACTATCCTTCAATTGCCAGATTAAAGAGAAGATGAGGGAACGATCTTTACTCTGTTGTTTCAACAACAATAATGCCTGAATTACACTATGGGATTACCAGTGTTCATTTATAAAGCGATGATAACTGTATACAGTAGTACAATTTCAGGAATTGACCAGCCGTTTCAATTGTGCGTTGTTTACGGAAATTTAAGAAAATAATTTTATTTCTTGCAAAGTTACGTTTCGTTAGCGTCGATTGCTAAGAAACAAATACACATTCTTCCACCGTCCACTGCGTTTAGTGTTTATATGCAAGGAGCCTTATTATAATGAGCCTTTGTATAGACCTAATCGGAAGGCAGGCAGCCTTGGACTTGCGTGAACTGTCAAGCCCAGACAACGTTTTTTCGAGTATCACTAAAAAGAGTTGAATTTCAGTTCGCTCACCTGAAAAGGCTCCATTTCACACGCTTTCGTCTTGAGCATCGAGTATTTCTGATTTGTCCCACTTGCAAAGATTTATCGCTGACTGTGTGACCGCGTGTTTTGCCAACTCGAAGAGATTTTTTCAGCCCGACGATAACGAGGAAATGGCGCCGAACACTAATTTCTCAAAGAAGTTGATTGTCTTCTTCGACTTTGCTCAAATACTTATTAGCGTATCTCTCTTTTACGTTCTTTAGAAGAGTATGCGCGCGTTTCTGATTCCGTTTGTCCTATTAACCGCTTTTGGTACAGTTGCCGTATGCGTCTTCTGTGTTTTTCTGACTATTAATACACTTTTTGGAATGAGTGCCGCTATTTATTTAACATTCTTCTTGATATTCTTTGCATTTAAAATATTTCTGCTCTGCATTTACGACTATCTTTAAATAATGGAACGGCAAAGCTTTGACAATAAAACTATTCTGCGAGTTGAGTGACAACGACGCGTATTATTGGGTGGGTTTCACATCGCGTACTTTAGCTAAAGTCGGACTTAAGGCCTATCTTTATCATTGCGTTAAGTCCGACTTTAGCTAAAGTACGCGATGTGAAACCGGTCCATTATCTCTGCTCTCCCTATCGAGCACAGTCAACCTTCCCCCTCCTCACTTTCTTCCTTTAGTCATTCTCGCTCATTGCTCGTTATTCGGATCTCAAATAAATTGCGACGTTTATGGCTTCGCTAAACGTCTACAATGAGCATCAGGTAACGTGACACAGATCCTATAACCCTGACGATTTGATAAACATTTGTCTGTGTCGCGATATTCAGCAAAAGTATCCGCGGACATTTGCCGCTGGAGGTCACACGCAGCGGATTCTTAGCAAAACCACCCATTTCACTCAATGTACTATTTCTGGAAGATTGATTATAGTCTGAGAGGCGCAGGCGCGGGGGTCTGAAGAGAAAGCTCATGTCTCCATTTTATCCCGTCCATGTATGTAAAACACGTCAAAAATATTTTTCGCCCCCTTCCCGAATCTTATTTTTAAAAACCTGCCAAGAAGAGGAACTCATGGAACCTCGTGCATTGAGATGCGAAACTAAACGTTTTTCTTGACACATCTCACCATCAGGTTTCCTGATTTATGAGAGACTATAGCTAATAATAGTCCCAACCAAACTCAGTTTTGGCTTTTCATTTTCAGTTCAAAGTTATCATCATCTAATGCAAAAATTAAACTCAGATGACTCGTTTCTTGGTGAGAAACTATTTCACATCTGCTGCGCTCATTTATGAACAAAATCAATTACTGCGAGTAATTATTGATTATCTTGATGGGAAAACTCTGCAGCAAGAAATGTGCCTTGAAAATTGATTGTTTGCTAAAGTTTCCTGGTAATATCTTGACTCGACGATCATAGCTCAGCCTTTTATTGCGCGTTATAATAATGAATCTGAAAGATTGACGGCATAGTTATTATTATTGTCACAGAATATTATTATTTGTTATAGATTTCTCAATAAAAATGGGCGTCCACTGATTGGTTAGCGGGTCGTAGGCTTCAACTGAATTCAAATATCGCGTGCCATCATAGCCGCCAATGGCGTAGACGCGGCCGTAGATCGCTGCCGCTCCCGCTCCTCCTAAAAACCAATTGCAGTGTTAAAATGCAGTGCAATTTTGCAGCGTATTCATACTCGCATAGTCAATAGTCTAAAAGTAAGATCAAGCTGACCTCTAGCTTGTGAAATTTGAGGTAAGCGCGTCCATTTATCTTCTTTTGGGCAATATCGCTCGCAGGAACTGAGCGGAATGTTGCCGTCAAATCCTCCAATCGCGTATATGAATCCGCCTAATACTGTTATTCCTGCGTTACACCTGTAACCGATAAAGTTTTGCAGCAGAGAATAATAAGGATATGTCCTCGGCTTTTTATTCTTTGGGGTTCAGTAGACACAAAGAAAGGTGAAAGATAAATAATGAATGTGAAGTCAAGAGGATGAGAGTGAAAATGTCTGATCAGACAACGAACAGCAATGTTGGATCCCGTGAACCAGCTTCGAGTCAGGATGAAACCGACCCGAAAAAATAGGACAGGGTACGAGTCGAGGTCCGGATGGGCTGTTTGCAGCTCGGTCGAGTTTGGACTGTTCGGATCAACGCGATTCCACATTGAGATATATAATGGTGACTATTCCCGCATTTAACATTAAGCTGTACTTAAAAGCGACTCAAACGCAATGTGCTTGGAACATCAGTTTTGATTCAAAAAATGTTACGATTAATTGTCAAAAGAAGGATAAAATCCGTCCCCAATGCCGGCCGCGAGAGACACGTACCTTCTTTGCTTCATGCAGGCAACAAATTTCCACTCGTTTGACAAAGGATCGTAGCATTCGCACGAATTTAGCGTAGTGGTCTCGTCCTTGCCACCGATTGCATATAAATTGCTGCCTGAAATATGCTGTAAACTCAAATCTGCCTCTCTCCATATGCTAACTAATGCGAAACAAACAGATGAAATTCTTGATCTTAAACCGTTTCTTACCTAGTACAATGACGGACGCACCACCACGTTGAAAATTCAGTGATCCAGGAGTTGCAAAGTTACCCTTGTCAAAGCTGTTCGTAAACCACATTAGATCGTCTTCAACTTCCTGCAATAAACAAGAACACATTGAGAGAGCTAAACTGAAAATTTTTTCAATTTGATATGGAATTTCGTTCAACATATATCTGGGTAAAGTTAAGTCCACAATTAGTGTAATTGCTGCAAATGGTGAATAGTCTGTCGTACTCGAATGGATATCAGTGATTAAAGTATTGATTCTGCAAAGAAACTATAAAGCATTTAATTACCGTCTGTATCCTTTACCCTTTTTCCAATTTGCTCACTTCCCCCATCTACTGAAGCTTAAGGAAATTATTACGACCTGTTACGATACAACGAGATAAATTCTCATTTCGTTCCGCTAAGCAGTAATTAACTTTCGTCCATCAGATACCTTTCAGTCTGCTTGAAGCAAAACTGGTTAATTTCAGCTTAAAAGCTGCAACAATATCCTATGCATGAATGTGTTGAATTTGGACCTCCCTGCGCGAATGTCTGCTTTTCAACTACTCTTTCCCCACAAAGCCTGTTTCTGTTACCAACAAACCTGTGAATGAGACGATGAACTGGCTATTGATTGTATACTCTGCTTGCTATCGCTCAGCAGTGCGGTTCCATCGATGAGTGAAGAACCAATATCAAGGAAAAATATATGTGCGGCGTCTGCGCAGAATTCTACACCACATTCTCCGTGTAGAATCAATTTGAAATCGTTGGCAGCACACAGAGATATTCGGTTACAAATAGCGTGGAATGTTTCCATGAGTTCAATGCACATTATCCACATATTCTCTTCGCAGTTTAGGATCCAAACGGCGCCCTTGCACTCTTTCCGCTTGAAAATGTACACGGCGGCATAGGTGTCGTGCATAGCGCAGGGTTCAGACCATATCGAATCAGTGCAGGAGGGAAAGTCACCGGCGGAGCTTGTCAAAATCACTTCTTCAGACTTTTGCACACCATCTAATGCTACAGTCAGCATTTTTTTACACATGCTCACATCTTCGCTATGATGAGGTAAAATGCATAGCGAATCTTTAGCTATAAAAGGATGTGACCACAGCCCCTCGACGAGGATCGAAACTTCAGCTTGACTTGCACACTGGCACATATGATCCACTTTGTACGCTATGATCTTTGTTGATTTCGACTCAAATCTCTGGAAGACAATGCACCATGCTTGACCATTACTATCCTGGATCAAATGGGGTACGACGGAAGACTCGGTTTCGTCAAAATTTTCGGCTAGAACATGATTTCCAGCGAGCATTGCCAACTGATCGTTCAGTTCAATAGAGAGCAAATATATTTTACACTTTCGCGTGCCGGCATCTCGTTCGCAGACCAATGCGAGTAGACCAATATTCACTTGCGACTTCGAGGCATGCAGCCGTAAGGCAACACACTTGGCTGGACCGCGAATAAACTCTGGCCAATCAAAGTCGACCTCGAAATGGCTTTGACCACTTGAATGCTCCGACGTCAAATCAATTCGTATAATACGACCATTTTGTGAGTCGTATATGACTGCTTGCGATTTGCTCTCGTTCAAGCAGAATAAGTCGGAACCAGTGACGCCTCTTATGCTAATTTCGGGTGTCAATGATTTCTTTGAAGCTATTTGCAGGTCTGAGCTGGAACTTGCTGCTGATATCCAATAGGATTGAGAATCCATTAAAGCAGCTGAAAATAATAGATTTTAGAGTTGGACATAAATCGAGTGCCTAAGAATACAGTATTGTTTTGTGAATATGATATAGAACCGTTTGAGAGCATTATTTAGACAAAGATGCACTGGTAGAACTGGCAAATCTTCTATTGGCTATGTACTAGATGGTTTAGACGCCTCTGGGAGGGGTGAGTAAGCACGGAGAAAACTTTCCGTCGCCTTTTTGCGGAACGTGTTTTACACGCACAGTTATTGTATCAAGTCTAGATAGATCTCAAAGAAACTGCGCGTACCCTACGATGCTCCACTGCATACTTCTAGTGCATTAGCTAAAACTCGAGTTGAGAGTCAACCACTGATACCATCCAAAGGTATCTGATATAAATTTACAAAGAGCAAAAAATTTACCTGCCATTAGTATGATCTGTTGTTCCACCATATATCTTTCATCCTGCAATAAATGACAATTATTGTTAAACTGAGACAGAGCAAAGAGACAGTATTTTCCATGCGAAAATTTCTTTTGGCATTTATTTTGTATGCATTTGTATAATCCTAGATCTTAGTCTAAATAGTGGCAGCTACAAAAAGGAAGAATGGAGGATGCAGCACCCTTTCCGATATAGAGTGGCTCTCGATTTCAGCCTCTCCATGGTGACACATCCTCAGCGTTACTCTTTTAAATCGTAAGATTGTAAATTCGCTAACTTCTTGCCAACGGAAAGTGAAAAATCGATGATATTTCCGATTAAGATGAGATGGTCTGGTAATAGCGTCAAGTAGACGTTTTTCCATTTCACTGTCTTTCTCGAAACAGATTTCATGAACGATATCTTTCAAATGGTTAGTAATGTTTTGGAAAGCGTATATTGCCTTCCTTGAATAAGAACACAGGGCTACTTTTGAAAAATGTTTCAGAGTGTAGCCGTCTTTTTCTTGCAAGTACTTCTTTATATGGCCCTTGAGATGTTGGTCCGAGTATAACTGCTCCAACAAGCGGTTGAATGATTTCTCTACCATTTTCAAATCATCATAATACAAATACAACTGACAAGAAAAAGCAAGATTGTAAGCCTGCAATAAAATATTTATCCCTTTTAAATGTGCGACAGCGTATCAATTAATGGCATCTTGGCGAATGAACCGAACCCTGGGACGAAATTGCCACATTGTAAAGGAATCGAACTCCACTTATACACTTCTTCTAATAACGTCACTGCGGTCGATGTACTGATGCCGGTTAATGCGTAGATTTTGAAAAGGACTTGTAACTTTCTAGCGCCTCTGTCTCACCGTGGGCTAATTGGTACCAAAACCCTTCTGGAAGCTTGAACTAACCGGTCCTTGAGAAAATCACTCTTTGCTGCCTATTGATAAGAATTGTGATAGACCATCGATACACCCATTCAAGGAAATATGCAGCAATATTAGTTTTCCACTGCACTGACGAAAAGAGGTAAACTCTTTGAAAACTATAGGCATATTTATCACAAACCTTGACCCTTTCTCTTATTATTTTAGGCCTTCGCCATAACGCTCTCTGATGTGTAAAGAAAACTTTAATAATAAGTAATAGTAGTTCTTGCCTGTAAACGCTCGTGGTCTTTAAAATTTTCCAAGTCAACGGCCGCTGAGAAGGCGTTTTTATACGCCCTACGAAGCTGTGGTGCCGCATCCTTGATCTGCTGTCGTCCTTTTGCAAAATGTTCCTTCAGAGATTTTTCGTCGCGAATTTCAACTTCAATGCAGCTCATTAAGTCTACGAATTCCTAGAACACTCTGTGTAAGTCACTGACATCATAAGAGCTGTGATCTAATAAAGTCAAAAAGAAAACAAGAAACTCAAAACAGTCGTCTATTCACGCAAGACTGCTGATGGTAAAGTTTTTAACAAATCTTCAAGCTGTGAAGTGCAGTGCGTGACTGAACTTATTATTCATGTTGCAGAAGCGCTATTAAGGACTAAAGCCCATGAAGGAGGGTGATATCTTCTTCAAAAGGGAGAGCGACCGTATATAAAGAAGCGAAACCCTTTCTTCAAATTAGCTTCTGTAACGGCTGATTTTCAGCTTAAGAAAGATTATGTTCCCATGCCCTCACCTATGACGCCGCAGCCAGCTTCATTGCATTTTTATGAGGCTTCTGGAATATTTTTGCGAAACTGGTAATGAGCTCGGGTGGTGAACTAAGGGAGGCTGTAACGATTGATGCCAAACAGCTGTTAATTCAATTCAAATTTGGTTTCATAATTCAAAACATAGTCAGGCCTCAATAGCCGTTAAAACTTTATTACTTGTAGAGCATCACCAGACAAGTGAGTAAAATCAGCATTTTTTGATTTTCTTAATAACGTTTAGCATTATTGGCTCTTTTCAGCGTCTCTTGAGCGCTACTCGAAAAGAGCTGTTCTTTATTGAGCTGCGAACACAAAGGTTACTATTAGTTAGCAATAATAAACCTGTCTTCATAAACAAAAGCAAACATTGCTTAGTTAATTAAAAAATATTATATTACAATTCGTAATTGGTATAGTTGAAAGTCCGGTAATTGTTCGGTTTTGAATCACATGGAAATAAATCCATCATCACAATAAGCGCCATCACTATGCAATGGCTCTAAGGTAATATGAGGTGGGCACTTCAGAGAACCGCAACATAAAACTCTATCAGAATGGCGTACATAGGTTCCGTGCCGACATGAGCAGGAGCATACTGGAGAAAAAATTTCTGAGGTTTTCATCTTATAAGTCCTATGCTGTAGATACATTTGGTTCAAACTCGGTCCTATGTTCAATCAGAGTAGATTTTTTTATTTACCTCGAACTGGTCGTAAGCGAGCTTCAACTTGGCATGGCACATACTTGATATCTTTTGATTCGCTTTCTTGTATTGAGGTATAATCTGATTCTTGAATAACCGCCGCCGTTTCGTCGTTTCGGACAGACCGGATGCCAGCTTAGAACGTACTGGTGGAAACACCAGAGCCAAAGCGGCATAAGCGACTGCCAAAGGATCCAGAAACATTTCTTCTTTCCACTTTACTCTCTTCCGTTGTCAACGAGGAATATCCGTTTGATTCACTATTCCACTTTATTATCCTTTTAATTATAGAATATTCCAACGTCGGCTTGTGTTGAACGTTTTTAAGGCACTTGAACGGTTACACAACGTTAAGTGGAATGATTGCATGGAGGCACCGCAGTAAATGCAACTGGCGCGTTTAGACCTTCCTCAAGCGGGCAGCGCATCCGAGTTATGCGTCACGCTGAGAACCAGTTATTATAGCCCGCGTCCTAATGTGCGGGCGTTCGTCAAGTACACCTACGTTAGACAAAAAATTGCTCTTCCTAACCGGTTCTGTGCTACGAATGTGGTTTCTATATTAGGATTTGTAAAAGACTACTCGCATAAGATTTACTATCAGCACACTATCTGCTGTGTTGATGTTTCGCACGACACGAAAATTATCTCCTCCCATTGAAACATAGCTGCGCCAAATTTGTACGACACAGATTGTAGCTTTTTTATCATCTCGCCTATATCTTACGATCTTATTTCTTAGATAATGATTGTCAACTGATAATAATTGCAGTGAGCTATGAGAGTTTTGGTTCTTGAGTTTCAATTTTATAGCCTAACAGACCCAAAACTCTTGGTGGGTCTAAAGTCGCATTTTCAAATAAAGTTGGATAGACCAGTTCGATTTTTATGCAAAAACATTTCTCTACCATTCACAACTGTTTATTTCGAGCTACATCATGGCTACATTGGATTGCGAACTAAAAGAATTTATAGTAAACAAGGATACAGTAATCAATCAGACGAAAAAGTAAATGAGTAAGGAAAAAATTCAGGTTAAGCATTCATCAGTACATGTGTATCAGGAGCGGTGGAACGTCGAGGGATTCGCCCTCCCTGATTCAGACAAAAGTAAGGGCAAATTTCTGCATATCCAAAGTAAATTAGGCACAAAAACAGAAACGGACGTACTTTTGAGAAAATTTTGCAACTCACTTTAGATATTCTCTGATGGCATTAGTGAATGTTTATTGTTCACACGTCGAAAATAAGCTTGCAGTTCCCATCCACTGACCCCCTTGGTACATCTATGCGACTATCAGCAATAGCGAACACTAGCCGTACGTCACAGCAACTGCATCGAAATCATACCATTCGGAGCACATAAATGAGCAGAGCAGAGTTAACGGCCGACGATCAGAATTTTTCATACTTTTACCAAGAATTGCTCAGTAATGCATTCTTGATAATTTTATGAGAATGCCGACCGTTAGCCTATGAACGCCGTCTCGCCCGTAACTCGAACTTATAAACCAGTAAATTATTAATTGAGAGATTTAAAAACTAGACTGGAAGAGATAGCGTAATACACTCGTCATCATAAGAACGAACAGGGTGATCTACGGTGAATAGTATTTAAAGAGCAAAAACAGTCCAGGAGACAGAAACATTCACTACTGGCCATCGAGTATGTCCTAAAAACTATCTATGTGAGGCTGAAAAATGTGGCGTACTTCGCATTATGATCAATTGAAGCCGTTAATCATAGACGAGCATACATGTAGTCCCAAACATTGATCAACCGGAGCAGATCGAATCTTATCATCGACATACGAGAATTACCGATACGCATTTGATCGATACAGGACTTTCAGTGCGATAAAGAAGAGAAACCAAGCTAATGCCCGCAAAATACGAAAATATGCGTAATGCTGAGACTGCAAACCACAGCAGTAAATTCTAAAGTTTACAAATCCGAAGATTGGTTCAGCTATGTTAAGCACACGTCTCTATATTACTATAACGAGCAAATATTTATCAGCATGCTGAAGCATCGATATCAACTTTAATACGAGCTCGTAACTAATTCGCTGCCAATCAATTTATCATAGTATTTACAGCCAATTTTTCGTTCAAAGGAGGACAAATTAGCTGCAAATTTTCATTTTTCTTCTGCAACAAAGAATTAACATGTTGATGTCGAAATAGTTCTCGCGAGGCAATATCAAAACATAAAGAATTCGCATATTACTTGAATTTGTTACAAAAGTATAATAACGCTTAAAGAGTAGAGAGGAACAAATGACGGGATCGGCAAGCAAAGAGCAAAGGAAATCGAATAACGTCGACCCACTTCGAGGAAGAAAAGACGAATTTCGCAAAATAAACTTTTTCGAATATGTAGTAGGCCAGAGAGTTTTGAAAATAGTAGCCATTAGTCAATATTAGCATTTGCGTTAATCATATAACTATTCTACGATTGATCCAAGTTAATTGAAAATTTAAGTCAATCAAACCTGATTAATCACTCAACGAATTACAGGGGTTATCAATTTACAAATTAGCCATCCTTCGATTGTGTATGTGGTAAGCACTGAATATAACTGCCAAGATACATGTTGGCACGGACTACAGAGCAATAGCAACCAGAGGAGATAGCACTCGACTAATGGGCGGTGTTTTAATCCTCGCGGGCGTCGCTGACAGTGTCCCATTCGCCGAGGCCGCACGCTTCGAGGCTCGAGTTGTACAGCGTCTGGCACACGTCGTCATCCATCGCCATCTCTGCGCACGCTTTCTCCTGACAATCGCTGGAAAAGTACTCTTTTTTTAAATCCTCAATTACAATGCAAATTTAATAAGGAGAAACGCAAATACGTCGATCATAAGCGGCGACTAACTGCCTGTAGCAAGAACCAATGATTTTTAGTGCCGGTTCTTATCAATTTAAGCCCTGGATTACATTCAGCTCGATTATTTTCATTTTCCAAATTCTAATTTTCGTAAAACAATTAAAAAATGTAAATTCGGTCACGAATTGCATTAAAAAACATCCGTATTACCAAAGCCGTAAGGCTCCAGTCTGAAGCTAAAGTTAAAATCAACTGAAGCCTTGGGACCGGTGATCAGAGAAATCTCGTACTTATATAAACCATCGATATAATCCAATAAGTAAATGAAAAGATGACTCAGTTTATACTTTATCCATTTTATCAACTTAATTAAATAACGATGGAACGGATAACAGATATTGATCAGTTCGTGGCGTAAAAACACCGCTGTAGACTATTTTACGCGACATTATTTTGAGCACGAATAACACCCAAATGTCCCATACTAATCTCAACAAATGCCATTCACTGTTATGCAAACCACTATACGACTTATACGCATCACATAAAAAAATATATTGATTCGCAGACTCGAAACAACTGGTTATCCCTGAAGTGGATTTATTAGAATATGGACATTTCTCTACCTGTAGTACTTTCCAGAAACGCCATTGAGCTTGTTACTGATCGCCACACAGATGGGCGTCTGGGAGCCGTCTTTGGGCGTCTTCAACAGGTACCAGGCAAAGGGCGCGGCCAAATACTTGAGCGGAGTGATGGCCAACGGGGTATGGCGCATAATTCGGGTGTAGCACAGACCCGGATGGCACGCGTTGATCGTCACGCTGCTCGCCTCGTCCCGACGAAGTCGACGCGTCAGTTCGCGCGCGTGCATCACCTGAAGTACGCGATACTTTCAGATCATTGCGCGGTTAGTACAAAGTCATATGCGCCTAAATCAGAAATGGAAACGGAACAGAATTCAGAGACGCTAAGAATTCAGATCGCCTCGTTCAAAAATACTTCTATGAAACCGAATGTCAACAATCCTTATAAACACCAAACTTTTTACTTTTGAAGCTAAAAAATCATAAATACTCGAATCTCTGATACAAAGAGCTTCGACTTCTTGCTTGCACATCTAAGTAAAAGAACCCCCCCCCCCCCTAAAAAAGTAGCAGAACTCCAGACAGAAGCCCTCCAATAAGGTACACAGGCTCTGGGTTAAGTATACCTGAGCAAGCTTGGAGCGGGCATATGCCTGGCGGGCGTCCCAACGTTCGCGACGGTCGACGGTGGACACGTCGATCGGCTCCGAGTAAAAATGCGCCAACGCAGACACATTAACGATGCGAGCAGACGGCGCCGCCTTCAGCAACGGCAACAGCAACTCTGTCAGCAGGAAGTGGCCTGAAATGAAAAACACAATGTACAAAAAGATTAAGTAGACTGTTTGTTTATACAGTTTGATTTTTTGAACTGAGATCGAATACTCTCGATAGCAAGTAGCGCTGACATATGATAGTTGTAACAATTAATAACCTGCGCGCAAATTTCTTAAACAATCTTTTGTAGGATCCGCACGAAACACTATACACAGTAATTCGTGCGAACTCTGCAGGTTACTGATTATTTTGGTCACACGCCTAGGAATTTGATGTATATCTGGTTTCAGTATAAAGGGTAATACTAATCTCCTCTTTCCACAGAAAGAAGCTATACTTTGATCATTAATAAAGCTTGAGCAGAATGTTCTGATAAATACAACTTATTGTCAGCTAGTTTTCTTTCCGCACCGCAATCTCCATATAATATGTAAAGTCGCAAAGTAAAACTAACCGAGATAATTCGTCTGCCACGTCGTCTCGTGTCCGTCTTCAGTCAGTTTAAACTTGGGGTACAGCATAACCGCTGCATTATTGATCAATATATCGATCTTCTTCTCCTCTGAAAAATCATAAACATTTCAGTCAACTCTTTGTCAACAACAGATGCCATATTTGTTATCATTTTAAAAATTTGTAAGCGAACGGTGGCGAATAATGCGATTATTATGACTCATAAAAAGTGAAGCTGAAACGAAAAATGGACGGCTTAGTCAGCGCGCACCCACCTTGTTGGATTTCCTTTGCACACTGGCGCACACTGGCGAATCTGGTCAGGTCCATCTCCTTGACAATCAGGCGAGATGAATTGCAACCCAACTAAAAGCATGAACAGTACAATATCTGAATGCGCGACAACAATTCAAATGTAATGGAAACTTGGATATTCGCAGCGAAACGTTTCATACTCATTTTTACCGTTCAACCTATGATAATAGTATGCTTGCATATTTGTGTTAAATCAGTACATATATATAATCTATTTCATTTATTGTTTACTAAACACGAATATATACGTTCCGCCAAGGTGAGCTGAATAGTTCTTTCATTTAGTTTTCAGCCCAATTCAAACGCAATAAATATATGTTAAGAACAATATCGAAGTATAAAAATCACACTTATTTAAAAATCAGATTAACATAATCTGATCTATTAATCAAAAAATACTTAGAGTGGTCACTGAGACCGATAATTTTGCAAATCATTACAAACAACGTAAACATCACTCTTGCGAAAAATGTCCTGTATCTAGAATAATCTCTTCATGTTCAGTCCAATTATAGAACAGAATATAGAATAGATGAAAACGGATGGAAGAGGGTGGTAGCGGGGTTCGCACGCCCCAAACGAAGCCGCAACTTTCATTCCACTCTTTACCCACGCTAAAAAGTTATACCTATCATATTTACTTACCAAAAATATTAACTCTACACGTGAAATATATCCCCGGTAGTGAACCGCTCCCGCGTAAAAGAATAGAGAGAAAGAGACATACATGAACGAGCTCAGCCGCTCCTTGAAGACCGCGCTGTTTGTCCCTGCAGAGCATGTATACCTTGGCTCCGCGCAGATTGAGCTCTCGGACTATTTGCTTGCCAATGCCCGCATTGGCGCCGGTCACCACCGCTACCAACGCTTTCGCCGTCACCTTCTCCTTGAACTGCGTTCCCTTCAGCCATGCTCTGAAAATCAATAAATATAGCAAAAATCTACGGCTGGTGAAGACGCTACACCACAGTCCCACTACATAAACACCGCTGCAACTGAAAAGTTCAGAAAAGTTTTTTGAAAATCTTGAATTAGCGCTCAAATTTTGCCTGAATCTGTATTATTTCATAAAACTATTTTTGTAGAATGAAAATAACTATTGATTTGATATGATCACACAATTTATAATATTACCGAAGAAGTTAACGGATGAATTAACGATAAGAGATGATTATAAACCTGATTATGAAGGCGGCCAAAACGATGAGTACGAGCTTCCATGAGAAGATGTCGAAAAAGTCCGGAAGTCCTTCTTCCATCCACATTGTCACACACTGTTTGAAATACAATTAAATCTGCAACATTAATTAAATAAACATTTATGAGGTCGATCCGTGATCAGCCCAGCATAATGCTTAATTTTTTAAGGGAATATACAAGGCTAAAACCCATCGTTCATGGCGCATGCTATGCTCTTAGTGGGAGAGAACCAAGGCACTATACGAAGGCATGTAGAGAGAGGATCGCTATACTTTACTTTGAAATGGTCACATTTGCGCCTCTATTGTCTAAATTCATATATCGTATTCGAGACAAGCAACTCATTTCCTTCAGTTCTTCATATTTTTAGACTTTAGCATTCTCTATTGCGTACGGCGAGCAACAACAAGCTCGGTAATTGGACCAACAAAGGCATTTTTGGGACATACGACGCAATTGACGCTAAACAAATTTTTCAAAATATGGATGGAAAGACGCCTCCCCCAAACACTCCTACAAAGTTTAACTGAAAAACGAGCGACATTCGTCTACAATATAAAAACAAACAGACAGATAGGGTAACTTTTCGTTCGGGCTTTGTACCCGTCGGCATTAACATACTTCGACAAGTGCAAAGCAGCGTCAGCTCCTTTTACTCATAATAGCTATCGCTTCATGATAGAAAAAATGAAAAGGCGTTCTCCAGTAACCGGTATATACAACAAAAAAAAGCAGAACAATGTCACGCACACCAAGAAACATTTCGATGCGGGCAAAACGCAGCGCATTCCACACGTACACGTTTCGTTAGGGGTAGCCTTAACGGATCAATTCATAATAGATGAGTCATGTCTTGGCCAAAAATCGATCAAATTCATGTTTTTTGAAAAATCAGTGAACCAATAGAACAAATGTTTCAACTTTTTGCTTAATTGAACATTTTACACTTCAATTGTGAAAAAAAATCAAATTATCCCGACCCTACACCCGCCCGATTATTCCAAAGCAGAAGTGCCTCTCTTAGTACTGTGACCGAGCAAAAATTGCGTAAAAGATAATAAATAAGTGAACAATGAGCATATCACAGCAGAAAAAACGCACTCAGCAACAGAAAGGAGAACAAAAACATCGCGCACACAACCGTATTCTTTGACAGTATTGCTGGCGCGAAAAATCAAATTTGACCGACTGATTGAGAAACAGCAAAAGAGCAATCGTCTAGAAAGTGTAATAAATAAACTAATAACTCACATCCAAGTGACACAACTGATCAAGTCTTGCCTTTCCAAATAACGCTCATTTCGGCCATAACAACAACACGGAATAGCTCCCATATTATTAACAATTCAACAGTTCTGAGAATTATGGTAATAGTTAAAGTACTAATAGAAATTCATTTCCACAGAAGAAAGCAAAAGGGAAGGGCTCATCAATGTTTGACAAAAGTCGACGGCGACAACTATTGCAATGAATACCAGCGCATTATTACCTACTTCAATTTTACGTAACATTTTTTGGTAATTATTGGTGAACAAAGGCAAAAGTGATCATCAGCGTCGATTTAAGATAACTCTGCTGAGCTCTTCAGTGATGAAGAAAGGAAGAAGACGAGAAAAGGCAAAAGTCTAAGAACGTTCGAGTCTCTAATCGTTCCAAATTTCTCTCCATGTCCATTTCTGCAAATTGTTGTTCGGGTCGCACGGTTGCAACGTCAGCTTGTTCCCGGTCACGTCCGGCGTCATACACCTGTCCGTTCTTTTCTCCGCCAACTGTTTCGTGTCCTGCAAGAAAAGTTTGTTTTGATGACCATTTAATAGCAAATTTCAACGCGAAAGGCGCTGCGTACAACATATCACTCCATTTTATCCGACTCTTCATTACTGCTAAACTTCTAAACAGAAGCATTAAATTTATTTTTAAAATGAGAAAAATAACGGCACGCATAGGATAATTATCGATTATGAGCGCGCGGCCCGCCTAAGCCTACTCATACATGGTGTCATTGTCAAATGACAGCCATTAAACAACGAAAATAAAAATCAAACAAACATCGCGATATTCCCACGGCCCATCGACGGTGCCTTTCTGGCAGTGGCCGGTCTGAAGGCGATTGCCGACGGGCGTAATGCACCACTCGCCAGAAGCCATCTGCCCTTCCATGTTTTAGCCNTTCAGTCGATCAGTGGGGATACACAAATAACGTACCATTTGAACGATTTGCAGTTGTTCTTCTCGCGAATCGCCCTGGCCGCCGTCAGATCGCCGGGATCCCGTTTGGCATTCATTGGCTCTCGAATGTAGTAGTACTTGCCGTACTCGTCCATCCACGACTCTACCACACGCTTCAAATTCTGTAAAGAACATAAATGGAGGTAGCTTATTTAGACAAGTGTTAGCGCTATTTAATAAAACAGAAATTGAAAAAGTGTCCCCGAGCTTGCATACGAGAAGCATAACCACATTTCTGACTAACAAAAGATTACATCTAAAGTGAAATAGTTTTTTGAAAAACCTACGAAATAAAGTGCATAGTTACGGCAAATTTAACGTTTTGACTTGTGTTCCTATTCAAACGCGTCTCTGAGCACCACTACGCGTGCTCATTTACGCCAACTGAAGCCTTTTCGTTCAAGTTAAATTCTGCAAATTTACTGCTAACGTACTGTCGCAATGACGGGCTTGCCAGAGAGTTTTCCGAATCCGTATGGCATTCGGTTGCGATAGACGTGACCGACGTGCGAACAGGGGACGAACAGGATGCCGCCGCCGCACTGCCAAATCTGAAATGAAAAAAGTACAGTACGACATGGATAATGTGACTTTCCATCTATCGTCATAATTTCTTAGTCAGTAACAGAGAGTCGCAAGGAATAGTGTAGTACACTTAGTATGAATAATTAAATTGAACACGTTGGCTGCGGGATTCACGCTATTAACCTATATCGCTACGGGATCAACACCTTCTTTTCTTATGACTAAGAAATTACGACTGTAATTGGTAAGTGATTTTTATCGTATCCATAAATGTCAATCAAATTTCATCACGACGTGGCGTCGACCGAATATATTCTAAAGCTAAGATTGACCTGTCAAATTTTCGATCAAATCGAAGCATCCAATTTCACAAATAATCATTAGACACCCGAATATATAATCATTATGACATCGGGTAATTAAAACACTGCATTTTAGTACTCAAAATACCACGCTAGTTGAAAAATTCTTATTTAATCTTAAAACAATTTCATTACCGCGCAAATTGCAAGCCTCTGGTCCTGAACAACCCGAGAGTCGATGTGCGAAAACATAGTCAAGCAAAACACCTTTTATTTATGTTACTTCATTTGAGGGATTAAATGCTACAAAAGCGAGTCCCTGATTGTTCTCTTTAAATGATCCTTTCTCAACTTTGCTGACATTGATGTCCTGTTGACATACGCGCGAGGCACTAAAGAGAAAGAAACAATTTCGAGTGCTCACCTTGAACGACAGTTCATATTGCTCGCCGCCCCAAATCTGCAGGCCCGAGTCGTAATAGCCGAGTTCGGAAAACCACTTTCGATCGATCGCAAACAGACCGCCGGCATGCGTTGGCGACCTGAAATTTATCAAATTCACATAAATTAAAGAATTATATCAGTTTCAATTGCAATAAAATTAAATCTAGTACATTCAAAAATGTAAAATTAAAGCACAACTAATTCCACACAAAAATTGAAAGAGCCACCATCATAATTCGTCACTCGTGCATTCCATTATAACGATAGTTCAACGAAAGTAGAAGCAAGGATTGCGAAATCGAATGCATGAGTGACAAATTATGATGAATAGCGGTATAAACAAATTTACTAACCTGAATGGTTCGGTAGGATATTTTCGGCGGTTCTTCTCCTCGGCGGGCAGTTCAGTCTCCTTGTACAGCAGCCCCCACTCGAAAATGCCGCGGAAGAGCGCTGACGCGCCTGCGTACTGTCGTCGGTACGACCACGTGTTCATATCGATTCCGTCAATAATCGGAACAGTCATTACTCGTCTGAAAATATTTCTTGCGCCCTTAACTTTCAAAATAATCAACTCTTACTAAACGAAAGTTGATCATAGTGTCAGGTAACGGTCAATAGTGACTGTCTAGCGGCGGAAATGGTAATTCCGTCGTAATGCTTAGCAAATTTAGAAAAGAAATCTGATTTTAATAATTTGAAAAAGGTCATATTATGTGAAACGCAACTGAAATAGTTCTCATGCGTCATCTAATAAATCAATCCGAAGCACGCGGGGCGCCAGAAACGGTTAATGCAAGCAGCGAATCTGATAATACCTGTCATTGGCGATCGGGGCTAATAGCGGAGGCAGCCAGTTGACGTTGGCCTCGCAGTGAGCGTCGAGGAAAACGACGACGTCGCCGCGGGCGTTCTGCGCGCCGATACTTCGCGCCCTAATCAGACCCTCGCGCTCGCTGTTCCTCACCAGGCGAACCTTCCCGTTAAACTGTTCAAGGTACTTGTCAAGACGCGATTTCAGATGTTCTGCAAAAAGTGAACACATTTTCGTCATATTATCCGCTTGCTTCTCATCAAGTAATTCGCCGGAGAATGCTAGAAGTGCAGTTACAGAAACCAACAAGTTACTTATTGTGAGGGGAAGTGAGAGTATTAGATGCGTGCAAATATATTGCTAAAACATTTCCTGATGAGATACTCAACCCGAGTTTGCAGTCAATTCATCGAATAATATTGACCATAGTAACAAAGACAGATCGATGAAAGAGTTCACACCCCTGGCGCACCTTTTTAATCACGGCACGCTCTGCATACTAATGGGGTCCTTCCACAGCAAAGCTCTCGCCCATAACAAGGCAAAACTGACAGTCCCTATTAAAGTGTCGTAGAAAGCAGAAAAACGAAGGCAAACCTTTATCGCTAAAGTCGTCGACCATGAGAACTTCGTGCAAGAGATGCGGCGGACTTCGAAGCAGGACGGAGTGGACGGTTCGCATCAGAGGCGTCCAGCCCTCGTTGTGGAACACGACCACTACCGACGCTGTCGGCAACTTCTCTGGATAATGCCAGTACTTGCATCTGCAAACAGAAAGCGACAATTATGTCGATATTGGCGCGGCTACGAATTGAGCTGCGTTAATGCAGAGAAAGTATGCTTGTTTATAGCAAATCTTCAGTAAGTCCTTTCTCGCTATAATTTATTGCTATCATAGAGTAAATTTAGATTCGTATGCAGTGATTTAAGCGTCGGAAACCGAAGTAATATGAATGATTTAAAGATAGAGAAAGGTTAGTAATACTAAGGAGAATATTCTTGATTGCTTGAATTTCTTAACGGAGAGATCATATGCTTCGTTTGTATCAGTATTTCAGACGTGAGTGCAGTAGTCTATTACGCTAATTTTTCAAAATGGTTCTATTTATTCCAAGGCAAACTACGACCTCTTCTCAGCTTAGGAACGGTTACAAGGCAAGAAAAGGTGGGAGAACAAAATGCTTATGGTACGCAGAGGCGAGCATATTTCTCAGAATAAAAATGGATGTAATGATCTGATTTTGATGTGAGATGATTAACTTCGAGTGCAAGAGCACAGCCCACCCACCCCGACATAACGTAAGAATAATTCATAAGCCCTTCTTTGTGCGCCTCGAAGAGTACTTCTGAAGCCGTCGAGCTGACGTGAGGTAAAGGTGACAAAGACAAAGGCAGAATGAAACATACTCGGTGTCGCGCGTGTCGGGGATGGTGCGGTTGAGGGAGATCATGTCGCTGACGAAGGTGTTGAAGCCAAACTCGCTATTCGCCTTGTGCACTTCGGGCGCGTTGCCGTCGTGCACGACGGCTTTGCCCTGCTCACCTAAAATCATATAATAGTTACGAATACTGAAATCGATAGCAATGGCTGTAATCTATATCAGATGGCGCTCCGTATTTTTGCATTCAGTCAAATCTGGCGGTGCTCAATAAAATTTACGGTATTACTAACCACATGCGAAGCTAAAACATATCTCGGCGCAAATAAATGTATACAATACCAACACAGTATATTGTGACAAACTTGAGCAAATCATGGCGACAATTTGGCTACAAATCGCTTCGAAATTGTGCAAATTTTCAAGTAAGTTTATCACATCACACATTGGCGCCAATTTTCTGCGATCATCCTTCATACTCCATATCCAATGAAAGCACCTCTCGTGGTCTCACTATTGATCAGCTCAAAATGATAAAGCTTTACCTGGAGCGTCTCTGATTAGCTCGGCTTCCTTCGGTTCGTAATTGCCCGCCTCCCCCCGTTTGAAGATCGTATAGGGGTCGGCCTTGGCGCCGATGTCGTCGTCATCGTTCGCCTTCGCGTCCCGCCTTTCCACGCCCGCCGGCCGATCGTCGCCACCTTTATTATTCAACGCCCGTGCATGGTCCTCGTGCTCGTGGTGCGACTCCTGGACAAGGGAACGCGGTAAGAAACGATTATTCAAGTGTTCACGCAATTTGCCCAATTTTTTCATACATCGCCTATCATTTTAACTCATCCCTCTTGCATTCGATTTCACAATCCTTGGATTCGATTTCGTCAAACTAGCGTTTTCATTGAATGCAGAGATGACGAAATTGCATTCAAGAGTTACGAACTGAATGCAAGGACTGTGAAATGGTATGATGAATTATGATGACAGGTGGTGTAATACATGAATTAATGAATAATTCATTTTAATTCATCAGGTAATACAAATCTCGACAGAAGCTAAAGTGTAAAAAAGCAATAATAATGTCTTTCACTTACACCAGGATGGTCTTGGCTGTAGGCCACCGACAGAACGAACATCACCATAACCACCGCGAAAATAAGAAATAGAAATGACCTAAAGAGAGATATCACATGAGATTGTAAACAAAGCCTCATACTTTGCTATTAATTATGCGCCTATTCAATAATATCAGTAACAAGTATCCATTATTATATTGCAGAAGAACGCAGATTATAATTTGATAAGTAGATCTAAAACGCCTGAAGCTATTTTTCTGAAGTCAAAACAATGAATCATTGCAGGATCAGTTAGTGATTCAACAGTGATGTCAAAAGCAAAAAGGGCAGATCTCTTGATCCTTGGCGTACATCAATCGGGGGATAGCTCCTAATTACTACANAAAAAAGGCCGACCTGTGCCTGAGCATCCGTTTCAGCTCGAAACATTTGCGTTTTAGCGACATGTTCATCACTTGTGGTAGAAGCAGATGAGGTCCGCTGTCAGAATCGAGTTTCGCTCCGAATACGATCAACTAATGAAGAAGTGGTAACAAACAAGGCGCTTTCACAATCGATTACGTATGAGCAGTGCGATGCGCGTATAACAATGTCGAATAACAGCCGAAAAACACTGCTTAATGTCAATAAATCCAGTAATTATCAATGTAGCCCGGCAACAGAAAAACTTGAAAAATTCCTAATAATCATAAATTTCAGCAGATTTATTTCACTTTTTCTCCATAACCATACCAATGATTACAACAAGTGCAGTACAGTAGATTAAAGAGGTAGATGTGACGATCAACAAGCAAAAGTGTTGAACTGCTCAAAGTTACGAAAGAGAGAACAATTAATAGCCAACCGCATAACCGGACATCTCATTCAACCGCTATCCGGTCCGGCCGATTGTTACAGCCGCGCTAATATACCGTCGAACTGCGGCCCAACGAGGATCATAAGGACGATATACCACTTTTAACGGTACACCCTTATGTGAAACTAATTTCTAACAGCGATCTTAAGAGCATTTTTCGACTTCCTTCATGTTTTTATTTGCGTCTCAGGTGTTAGTATAGGTAATGCTCGCAAAACCAGCGGACAGGCAGTATGAGCTGTGTTTGGTTTAAGCCGATTGGAGTATCGATAAACAAGGTCTTCTGAAACGACACGTCGCATAGTACCGTACTCGCCTTTTGACAGCAACTTATTGATTACCTTTTTCAAACAATCGTTTTGGGACTCGATATAACTTGTTCTAATTTTCCGCAACTTTGTTATGACTGAAACATACTTTGAGGCATGCCGCAGCGGCGTGTGGTACTTCGAACTCCATTCCAGTCTATAGCGAGCGGCATCTGGCCCTATTCATAGTCATTTATCTTATGCGAAGTTGAAATTCATTTGCATTATTCCGGGCCACATTGTTCAAAAATTAAATCGCTAGACTATGCAGAGACTGTACATCCCTTGCCATTAATACCACTTGCAACGTGCATATTCTCTAATATTCCGTACTCTATTTGTACGCAGTGCCTTTTTTCAGTTCTCCGACCCATCAATTGTTGGCTCGATACAAGCCAAGCAAGCTTAAACGTTAGCAAAATATAGAGATCACTGAATAACGTCCTACTATTTTATTTGTCGCCGTAATATTTCATTTCGGAAGCCTCAGTATTGCAAAGCTGCATTGATTTGCTGGACATGTGTACGTACAGCTGCTGTTTAGACCGGCAATTCTGCAAAAATCCTTTTTAACTCAACACATTACGTGTAGCCTAATCTCAGCGAAAGGAAGCAACCGATTTCAAATCTTCCACAAATTATAACACTAGCACAGTTGACTGCATTTAAAGTTCAGGGCTGTATCATGTGAGCTCGGCTGTTTTCGATGACTCAGATCTCAGTTATACTGCTTAACAAGCAATTAATCGCTCTATGGGAAGAAATAATCAGAAGAATGGCCCACTTTGCAGATCTATGATCGTTCGGTGATATCATCGAGTAATAATGTCCCCAAAACAACCCATTGGAGAGATACTCCTTGCCAATCAGTCTCAGTGTCATTGTTTCTGTGGGAAACGGAACACCCTAGCGTGATCGCGTTGCGAAGAATGCAAAATTAATGAAATATGGACGATAATTGAATAACAAGTAAATTATATAAATGCACTGATGAATAGGAAAGTTGAGTTTAACGGCTCAGATTTCAGAGAGCGTTTGCTTTGATCCCGACTTAGATACTGCTTACCGTCTCACTATATACTACAATTCGGATCTCGAAAATCTTGTTTTGCATTAAGAAATATTCTGTAGAGATATGGCTAACGATACATTGCATCTTTCTAATCTCACAACTAATGCAACTATCGTAATCAGTGTGTTCGATGTTGAAGCCGATGTAGTGGCTTACTATCGCTATTTGTGGATGGGTCTTGCAACAATCATTGCTAACTTATTAGTCTTGGCTGTTATCATGTCTGACCGAGGTGAAGTTTATTGTCGAATTGATAATGGTCGATTTAATGAAACATCAGTGTTTCGTCTTAATTTGTCCCTTTTAATCATTCGCTCAGCTCTCTTAAGCCTAAATTGCAATATTTTTCTTCAAGATGTTCTCAAACCTATTTCTTTTTCCGGTGAAAATCTGAATCTAAGTTCTTGATATGAACGAATATGTGAAAACGGTTGAGAAAATAGTCCTCCAGCAGCGGCTCATAGAACTTACCATTATCATACCAACATCAGTGTGACTTCATGTACCAAATTTAGGCCTGCGCGAACGTCTCTTACTCTACGCTGTGCTGGCCGTCGGCGACACGCTAAACGGTTGCTACTTCGGTTACGCTAACTTCAATCGTCTGCGACAGATCAACGACGGCAGTTTCTACATCCTGATATCAAAGTGGGACTGCGCCAAAAAGCTCTACTCGTTCTTTCAGTTGAGCGGCACGCAGTTTCCGGCGCTTATCGCCCTGCTGATATCCGTTGAGCGCGTTCTCGCAGTGCAGAAACCGCTCTGGTTTTACGTGAGCTACGGTACAAGGCATCGCATCTATTCCGTGTTCTTATGC